>JACCIB010001841.1:0-18450 GCA_018906965.1 Philotrypesis tridentata | reverse complement strand
CACAATTTCACTCTGTTGTGAAATGATCAATTGTCGAATCGAAATCAAAATTTATTTCTTGGCTATTAGCAAAATTTAACGTATACCCTTAATTTTGCATACAAAATCTGTAGAACCATCTGGTTTTTGACATTTGTACGCATAAAATTTAGGACCTCCTGATATAAATGTAGATATGAAACTACCTATACCTTTATCAGCTAATTCATCGGTGAGATCACCCAATCCTGTACCTATCGGTAAATCGTAATCTTGATCATTTCTGGTGATGTAGAAAACTGAATCTGTATCATATAAAGTGCACGAGGTCCTAATAGATGTAAATATTTAAAAAGTTTAAGCCGTGCCTGTGCTGTAGTAAAAGCTGCTACCACAACATTCGTTGTTGGTGATCCCGTCGTGAGAGTTTCTACTGTGTAAAACCAATTGACGTAAAGAGTGTCGTCATTAACAGGCAAAATACCATTAACAGTTATTTCTGCACTTGTTAATAATTCTATCAATCTTTCAGGTGTTTTTACTACCTCTGTCTTCGTCATATTTTCACGCTGTCCAAATTTACCCCATAATGAATTTAAACACAGTTTGGCAACGGAGCGTAAACCAGCATTGTAGCTTATATTATTATTTTCCAGAGTAATACCTTCGGTGTCTCTCATTTGTGTTATATAGTGCTGTTTCTCTTCTTCTGTACGACAGTTAGGAGGAAATCCTGATGCTTTTGCTTTTCGTTCATAGAATGCATCTATATATTTGCTGAATAAACCTCCTTCGTGAGTAGTACGATCGTATTGCGTCATTTCATATTGCCAGATCTCATATACTTCTTGAACAATATAACCCATTTTCACAGCTTCTTTGACCTCTTCGGAAACCCATGTACCGTGTAAAATACGGTCGATTATTTCATCATGTGTACAGTTATGCTGTATCATTTCTTCGCAACATGTTCGACAAAGCGGAAACATCAATTTATTGTGCATTTTTACAGGCAGAACAGGATGATACATATTTCGTGGTGGTAGAATTGCACAAGAAATTAAACCGTTTACTTGAGATATGTCATTGTTTGCGTCTATTATTTGACTACATTCTTCTTGACCTACATATATCTTCGGATGCCCAATAGGGTATTTGGAATACTTGCATATGTATGGGCATAATGAACACACATCCACATATTTAATTTTTTCTCCTTCTTGACAGTCTATCAATTTTATAGTATTACCTGTTCTACCGCCAAAAAAGGCATCTTTCGGGTCCAAAGGTTTTCGTTCCACATTTTGCTCATTTTCTTTCACAAATTGTTTTAAATGATCATTTTCATCAACCTCCTTGTTAAAAGCACATTCCCATTTTTCAATCAGTCTGTATCCACTGGTTCTTATTTTGTTTGATATGACTAGTGTTCTCTCGTATCTGTCATCCATTGTTTCATCGTTTGATAATACCAAGTCTCTGTTTATTCTGTAGCAACGCGGACAACCATGCCAAAAACAACCATGAAATTGTAACACTGTACCTTTATTTTGGTTGTCATCTTGTGTTTCACAAAAACCGTCTACGAGGATACCTTCAACTAATCTTCTCTCTCGACCGTGCCCAGCGTGTTCTATATAACAATTCAAAACACGTTGCTCCATCCAATACAACCATGCTATAGCCTTGCAAGATTGATTATTCGTTCTTCTATAACCACGAGGTGGTATTATACCAATTTGATTAATGTTTAAAAAGTTTTTGCGAAAAACACGCATACATGTTGATGCGATGGTTGTACACTCCGAAAATGGATCAACATTAAACTCCATAAAATTTTTTCGAAAAGCTACACAAGCAAGTCTTAAAATTGCAACATCTTGTTTACAATATTTTACAATTTCACTTTGAAAGTTAAAAATATAGTTGTTTGAAGTTTGTTCATTATACCACTCGAAGAATTTGCTTCTTTGATGTACGAGTACGTCCATTGTACCAGGTGTATACATTTCTACTGGAGGCATTTGCCCAACATAGTTCTGATTTTCAGGCGTGTTGAATAGATGTGGGAAGAATCCTTTTTCAAACTCTGATAAACCATAGGCCTTTGGTAAACTGTTTAATGCCATATGAAAGTAATTTAGACTATCAATGAATTTAACATGTAAAATTTCTATTAGGATGATTTTTGAACCATTCATTATGACAGAAGGTGATGAGCGATTATTTTCATACCGTTCGACAAGATATTTAAATATAAATTGTGCATCAAAACCTTGAGAATTATGGGCTATACATATAACTTTTACAAACTGCTTTCTTGGTTGCAATACAAAATCCAACAAATTTTTTCAGGATTTTCTGTAAAAATATGTTCACGCACACCACAGAATAGACATGCAGTTGAAATATCGTCATTTTCTATACAACGGGTGCACACTTGTTGCACAACACATAAATTTGGTACATGAAATTTCTTTTCTACATCTCCCGGTATTGGTGATGATTGTTGTGTTTCAAAATCATAGAATAGATATAGCAAATCATCTGATTTTCGCTTCTTTAATGGGAGTACATGGCATAAATGATTAATAGGTAAACGTTTTTTACACGTTTTACAAAAAGATTCACCGCATATGTGTCTTTTTTCGTTGCGATTTTCTGTGCGTACCGTTTTATAACAATATTGACAAAATTTGATTTTTTCACATGTACTAGAGGTTCGACTAAATGAACCTATTAATAAATGGTGGTTATAGCATTCGTCCCCAAAAAATGTTCTAAGACAATGGTCACATTGTTTTAAGTTTTCAGATATTGCACACATTGGTACTCTCATACATTTATAGCACTTATTTGAACATCTATGGTCTTCCATACGAATGTAACTCATGTTACAAGGTATACAATAACCACGGCTTCCTGTTGCACCTATTAAATTTAAAATCGGCTGATAGTGATGTGAATCTTCATAATACATAATGTTTAGAGTGTAATCAATTCTACCATGGGTTTCTAAAACAAATCTTGTACCATCGTAACATGGTGGACTTCCACGTCCAAAAGTTCTAAAAAAATATACAACAATAGCAGCACCTTTTTCGGCAAAAAATATTTGAAATCGATGAATTTCTTCAAGGCCGCAACCTTCCGGAGGTATTTGAATATCTGCTAAAGCTCTTAATTGTTCAGCTGCATTTTTTTGAGCTCTTGCATTTGTTCGTCGGATGGATACATAACGATTATGTAACTGACCCGTACGTATTTGTCCTCTTAGAGCATAAGCATAAGCTACAGCCAAACTACGTGGTAAACACAAATTATCATCGTTTCGGATTTGGGCTATTGAGTTTTTGTTTACAGCTTCCTCAGTTAATTTTACACGACCGGCTCCTGATACATTTTTTACAATTGCACAATTTATAGATAAATCATCTTTTATGTCAAAGTTGTTCATGCTTTGCACTGCATTATACAATAATTGCCAAAGATCATCTGCATTGAAATCTTGAGCTAGCCGAAAGGAAAGCCATAGAGGACCGTGATTAAAGCTTGTGGAATTAATGGTCACACCAACATAGTCAGTAGGGTCACTTTGATCACACAGTTGTCGATGTAGATCACGAATACACCCTTCTAACCAATAATAAACATCAACGTCTGGGGGTGGTGCGGCTATTACTCCTCTAATGTCACGGCCTCTATAGCCAAAGCGTCGATAATGTCGATAAGATTCTCCTTGGATAATAAATTGTGGTTGTGGTCCTTCACCATTCTGCAAAGTTATATCTGTAATATTTATGCACCTTTAAGATGTAAAAATACTAAATAAAAATTAATATGTATTTACCATTTGTCACTGCTTCATCATCTTCTTCTTCGTCCTCTTCTTCTTCATCTTCTTCTTCCTCCTCTTCTTCTTCCTCTTCTTCCTCCTCTTCTTCTGTAAACGGCTCAAACCCTGAAGGAGTGGGTGCTTTACTACCGCTACTGTCACTGCAGGTATCGCAGCTACTGCTGCTACTACTACTGCTACTACTACTGGTGCTACTACTGCTACTACTATTGTTGTCGTTATTGTTGGTTATAGCTACATGCTCCGATGATGTTGATGGTTGAGGTTCAATATCTTCTTGGTATTTGCAAAGTTTGATAAATATGTCTCCTTCTTCATCATCTAGCATTTCATTAACAACTTAAACATGGAGAAAAAAGAATTGTTTGAGCATAATTTTTTATATTGAGTCGATGTAGTTTTAGTTCATATAGTCGGTGAAATTTTTCAAAAAAAAATTTTCCAAAAAAAATTTTTGAAAAAAAAGTTTCGAAAAAAATTTTTCAAAAAAAAGTTTCGAAAAAAATTTTTCAAAAAAAATTTTCGAAAACAATTGTTTCGAAAAAAATTTTTCGAAAAAAAATTTTCGAAAAAAAAATTTTTCGAAAAAAATTTTTCGGAAAAAAATTTTCGAAAAAAAAATGTTTTGGACAAAAAAATTTTTCGAAAAAAAATTTTCGAAAAAAAAATGTTTTGGACAAAAAAATTTTTCGAAAAAAAATTTTTTGGAAAAAAAAATTTTTCGAAAAAAATTTTTCGGAAAAAAAAATTTTTCGAAAAAAAAATTTTTCGAAAAAAAATTTTTTAGAAAAAAAAATTTTTTTCGAAAAAATATTTTTCGAAAAAAATTTTCAAAACAGGATTATAGGGTTATAGGGTTATAGGGTTATAGGGTTATAGGGTTATAGGAACTCGTCATATACATGAGTCAAAAAGTGAACGAAATAAACGGAACTCGTCATATACATGAGCCAAAAAAGTGAACAAAATAAATGGATTTCCTCATATACAGATGCGTTAAAAAAATTAACGAAATAAATGGATTTCCTCATATACTGTATAGACGAAATCTATTTATTTCATTTACTTTATTGACTCCAAAAGTTTAATAATTTATATATAGGTTAGTAAACCAATAATAAAAAATATTTACAATGCTGATCTATGATACGTCTAGCCAATGGTTGTGATTGAATGTTGCGCTCTCTCATCACATTTACCACTAAAGAGAGTACATCCCTGTTGCGGAAAGCACCGGCATCGAACATGTAATTCAGTGTGACAATGTCACACTGACGTAAAAAAAATCGAAGTTTATGTATTAAATCTTCGACCGATAATTTTTCGAGCGCTTGGTTATTTAACGCCACGCACACACTACGCATATAGGGGTTGCGTGTATACGCTATGTGTAAAATTAAACGTAATATTTTAATTAAATGAGCGGCCGTTGCACGGAACATTTTTTTTGTTTAACGAATATACTACAGCTCGCAAAGAAAGACAGAAAAGGAATACTGACAGAAAGTGGCCTGCATTCAATCTTAAGCAACATAAACGTTTACGCTGCTATATTCATTTTTTATTCAATCAGCGACAAAAGCCTTATAACATGGGTCTACATATGTAGTGAAATGTTACGCTCTTCATTAGCGGTCGTAGAAAAAGTGCAAGCGCAGCATCACCCACGTGCAACGCGTCTTGATTACGGTATTCGCGACTTTCGTCGCGCAGAAAAAAGCGCTACAGCTTCAGTAGCACGCGCATTGTCCACCAGTTAAATTCATTTGTGTTCAACATGCGAGCGATGAGAACATCAGCTGTGAGTGTAAGTATTTTCATTTATTATATTATTTATTTAATAAATTTTAACTTTCAATTTTTTTTGTTACAGTTCGAGCTGTGGCAACACACGAGGGCTTGTAAAAGAGCCAGGCGTGCGGGGGAGCCAGAGCCGGATGAGCCCCGGCCAGGCCACCGTACATGGCAGAGAATAAACGTGAGTCTACCTATATATTATTATAATTTTATATAATCATTTAATTGTTTTTGTGTCGGCATCGGGATCTCAATTATTCACATTGGAGATGACCGCGGAGTCTGTGAAAATTTTTGTAGGCACTGTGCCTATCGCGCATATGTGCCGCAAATAGTTTTAGTGTCTTTTAAATGTGTCGCAAAATAGTGTCTTTTAAACATATTAAAAGTGCGTTTTAAGTCAAATAAAGTGTTTTTCTTTCAGTTATCCGTTTGTGCTAGTGTCCCCTTCATTATCAATAGTGCCAGCGTTCTCTGGCTAAATTATAGAGTGAGAGAGAGAGAGAGAGAGAGAGAGAGAGAGAGAGAGAAAGTCGCGCGCCAAACTGCAAGCGCCGCAGTTTGCACATGTAGCGACCGCGGCGTCTAGGCGTGGCGTAATAATAAGGAGCCAGAGAGAGAGAGCCCACGCCAGTCATGCGCGAGCCACGCGCGATGAGCGCATCAGCTGCGCGAGGTAAGAGAGAGAGAGAGAGAGAGAGAGACGACGCATCAGCTGTTCGAGGTAAGAGAGAGAGAGACGACGCATCAGCTGTACGAGGTAAGTGAGAGAGAGAGAGAGAGAGGCTCGCGAGAGAGGAAGAAGAATAATTTGATGGTGCCACTTTCTGTCGAATGCACCCCCTCCTCACGGCTTCCCCCTCTTTTGGGGATCCGAGGGGAGGAGGTGGGAGGTTGACAGAAAGTGGCACCATATACTACTTATATTCTCACGCAGTGTAGAGATACTTTCCGCAGAGAGAGAAAGAAAATACGCGCGACCTATGTATACATATTTTTCCTGCGAGAATTGCCCTGCAGGTAACCTTGCGCGTATTCCAAATACATATATTCTCGCGCAGTGCAGAGACACTTTCCGCAGAGAGAGAAAGAAAATGCGCGCGATCTATGTATACATATTTTTCCTGCGAGAATAGCCCTGCAGGTAACCTTGCGCGTATTCAAAATACATATATTCTCGCGTAGTGCAGAGACACTTTCCACAGAGAGAGAAAGAAATTGCGCGCGAGCTATGTATACATATTTTTCCTGCGAGAATTACCCTGCAGGTAACCTTGCGCGTATTCCAAATACATATATTCTCTCGCAGTGCAGAGACACTTTCCGCAGAGAGAGAAAGAAAGTGTGCGCTACTTATACATATTTTTCTGCAAGAATAGCCCTGCAGTTAACCTTGCGCGTATTCAAAATTAGATATATTCTCACGCAGTGTAGAGACACTTTCCGCAGAGAGAGAAAGAAAATGCGCGCGATCTATGTATACATATTTTTCCTGCGAGAATTGCCCTGCAGGTAACCTTGCGCGTATTCCAAATACATATATTCTCGCGCAGTGCAGAGACACTTTCCGCAGAGAGAGAAAGAAAATGCGCGCGATCTATGTATACATATTTTTCCTGCGAGAATAGCCCTGGAGGTAACCTTGCGCGTATTCAAAATACATATATTCTCGCGCAGTGCAGAGACACTTTCCGCAGAGAGAGAAAGAAAATGCGCGCGATCTATGTATACATATTTTTCTTGCGAGAATAGCCCTGCAGGTAACCTTGCGCGTATTCAAAATTAGATATATTCTCACGCAGTGTAGAGACACATTCCACAGAGAGAGAAAGAAAATGCGCGCGACCTATGTATACATATTTTTCCTGCGAGAATTGCCCTGCAGGTAACCTTGCGCGTATTCCAAATACATACATTCTCGCGCAGTGCAGAGACACTTTCCGCAGAGAGAGAAAGAAAGTGTGCGCTACGTATACATATTTTTCTGCAAGAATAGCCCTGCAGGTAACCTTGCGTGTATTCAAAATAGATATATTCTCGCGCAGTGCAGAGACAGAAAGAAAGTGTGCGTGCTTTTCATATACATATTTTTTCTGCGAGGGTAGCGCTGCAGGTAACCTTGCGCGTATTGAAAATAGATATATCGTTTCACAGCGTAAGAGAGATTTTCCGCAGAAAGTGCACGCGCTCTTTGTATTCTTACTTTTTCCTGAGATGTTAGCGCAGTACATTGTGCATAGACGCAATAGAGTATTTTCTCGCGCCTCCCATTGCTTCTATACTGCTCCAGAGAGAGAGAGGGATCAGCCTATCAAATGCTATAGGTATACTGGAACAAAAGAGAGGGGCGAGCAAGTCCCCTCTCTTCTTACGGGTTTTGACTTTGAGAGAGAGGGGGACCCAGAGAGTGGGGCAGTACGTGCCAGAACCCGTACGTATACTGGAATAACAAGGGAGGGGATCCACTGTTCCAGTATACTGTAGGCGTACTGGAACAGAAAAGAGAGGGGATCCATTGTTCCAGAACGCCTATGTTCCAGTATGCCTACAGCCTATCTACTCAATATTTAATATATCATCTTCATCTTACAGCTTTATTTTATTTTATTTATTTTTTTGTTTTTTTTTTGACGACATGCCAGTTCAACTTTTCGCATAAAATTTAAGTTATTCAAATATTTTAATTGTGATAGAGATATACGGATTTAATTAAGTGATCAATTTCTTCTTACGGACCAGTATACTAACTGTAACATTATTATATATACTCTTTTTCTTATCTCAAATACTACTTATTTTAAAACGAAGCACCATGTGAGTGAGGTAAGGTATCATTACCATGATCTATGTACATTTAGTACATTTTTGTTTTTGTTTTGTTTCGTTAATTTTTTAGTGTTATAGTGCAGTAAAGTTTCGATAATTATTTTTACTTAAATAAAGATGAACCGTTTCTGGAACGGTTTTACAAAGTTTGTTATATAGATGAATGTCATATTTTGTTAAAGATCCTTAGTAAGTAGAAAAATAAATAAGAAAAATAAATAAGAACAATAACAATTATTGAAGATTATTTAAAAAAACAAATTAAAAAATCACAATACCATGGATCTTTGGCATTTACGTCACTTGGTATCAAATCCATACAGGAAAAATGATACCATCTGAGACAGGAACTACGTTGAACTATTTCTGTTGTAACCTTACCGAGGCAAGATTCACATAAATATACATCATTTTCTATCTTATCCTTTATTATTTTCTGAAATATTTGATGCAATTGATTGTCATATAATTTTTTTAAACTTTCTCTATATCTACTATTTCATTCATAAATGTTTCCTTTAAACTGTTGATATCATTATTACTACATCTTTTTTTGTTAATTAGTGTGAAGAATCTAATACATTCTTAACTGTAGAGTCATTATTTACCAGAAGGTACAACAATAATTGACGTCTTCTATAATCAGTTAGTTTTTCATATGGTTGGAAAGGGGCTAAATATGGCGTACCAACAACTTTTTTTTTATGGTCCTTGTCGGGCGACCACGAGGTCTTTTTTGGTCTTCATCAGACAAAACTTTTGACATATCAACTTCAGTATCAACTAGTTTAGCCCTAACATTAAAAGGTAAAGGTGATGATGTTTGTTCGACCGCTAATTCTTTTTCAAACTGTTTAAATGGTCGCAATAAAGGGTCTGACTCTTCAGCTTTATTGTCAGCAACTTTGACAGCAGTATTCATATTAGATAGAGGTAAGGACGTTTGTTTCATTTCTGATCTTTTTTCAAACTTTTTTTTTCCCACTTCCTCTTGATTTTCAGCAACTTTGATATCAGTTTTGCAAGATGAAGATAAGGAGCTTTCTTTAATTTCTAATAATTCTTTTACAAGGTCTTCGAATGGTTCTAAGGAATCTAAAAAATACAAATATTACAAATATATAAATAGAAAGTAAGTTCTTTCATTCGATACTACTATATTTACCATTCTTAGATTTGTTGCGGGCAGTGTGTCCTCAAATATAATACTTTTGAATGAATCAGATATTAAATAACAAAACTCATCATTTGTAACTTTTACTTCAAGTTTACTATTGACATCTGTAACAAAAAATTAAAATTTTATTACTTTTTCTGTATTATTTTTATTACAGGTATAAGAATCGTTTTTTAAACGATACAAAATTCAACGAATATCAACATGTATATTAATATATAATAATTTAACGCAACTACAAACATCTATATTACACGTGACTAGAGAGGGGAAGAAAAATCCGCACCACACCAAAAGCCATCCCATTATTAACAAGCCCGTCGCCTAGATTCTGATACAGGCCTTTACTGTGACAACTGCTGAACTAGCATTAGGAATCTCTTGCTTTTCAACTGACTGTGAGCACAACTACTGTAAGTATCGACTCTCTTCTATCTACCTTTGTTTTTCTTTTTCGTCTACTACAACTGCCAGCTTTCTCATGATCGCTTGACCGCTCATTATTTGCTATGAAGTATTTTATGTATTTCGCTCCCGGTTACCTTAACTACTAGTTTTTATACCCTCACCCTTTCTCTGCTCTACTGCAGCTATTAAAAACAAAGACCGAGATCTTAATTAAGATACGAATTATTTCTATCTTGTTATACCTATTATATACGTAGAAAAAGTTAGTTTGAGGAATAGAAGATGACGAATCAGACAATGCTGGTTCAGCACCGCGATGCCTCAGCTAGCGACATTCATTATATACAGTTACACTGATATACATTTATAGACTATATACTATATACATATTTGTTGATATTAAATCTACGGTAGGTGCGCTATTAATAACCCTTTTCAATTTAAGCAGAACCGCCTTTAAGCTGGAACAGCTCTATTTACAATTTGTTAAGCAGGCTTTACTTTAATTATATATACCCATATGATATCATTAAATTTCTTACTTTTCTGAGGTGTTGGCGGGATTTCATACATAATATCAGAAGCATAATCATCATTTGTGTTTGGTGGCGAACTATCAGCATCTAAAATAATAATTTAAAAATATTTTATTACATTTTGTATACACTAGATTCGGCATTGTCTCGCGTATTCTTAAAATGGCATTCAACTCTACTTCTGACCCGATTATTATTTACGTGTATGTATAAATCGATGTGTGGATAATAAAAATCCCGGGGAAAAATATTAAAAATTGTAATTTCTTGAAGTTAATAAAATATAACTGCAAAAAAATTAGTAATATCTTCACGAAGCGAATAATTTGTACCATTAAGTGCAGACTTTGCATTGTTTGTCGATTCCGTAATCGGTACATCAACAATCTCCTTGTCGCCTGCAACAATTTTTAAAAACTTTATTATACTTATTTAAAGTTAATTAATTAATTTAACCCATGAAAAAGGTAGTTGTTAAGATTCTAATCCCACGATCACAAATATATATGTCTATATATGTATATATATGTTGTGACGGGGATCCCGTCGATGGCTGCTCGCCTGGACACCACCCGGTTGAGATAACAGATTCTTATACTCGGTGGTGCTTTCAGCAGCAAGCGAGCAGTCAGCTGTAGAGCCAGGAGGACAGCGCGGCGCCGAGAGCAGCCGCCGCCGAGCAGCAACAGCACGAGGCGAGAGCGAGAGAGAGGGGGAAGCACAGCGCGTAGCAGCGCGCGGCAGCCAAGGCGAGAGAGAGAGAGAGAGGGACGAACGGCGCAGCGCTGGAGCAACGAGAGCGAGAGAGACAAGAGATACGAGGCATGTGAGCCACGAGGCGTACGCGCGCGAGCGGCGGCCGCCATGTTGGCGAGCAACTGACTGTAGTATGAGTGCGAGAAGGATGGATAGCGAGCGGATGAATGCGTTAGAGACAGACAAAAGAGAGAGTGGAGGCAACGCGTATGCGCTGTATGCTATTGGGAAAAGGTGGAGGGCTACGGCTCAATCCACAGCGCGCGTGCGAGCGGGGAATAAAATGTAAGCGTGCCGAAGTATGTAACCGTGCGAAAATGCGTAGATGTGATTGATAGAGCCAGACATGCGTGTAAGCGTGTTTCAAAATTCGCGCGCAATTATGAGAGTTGAAAAAGAGGGCGCGAGAGTGCGATATTGCATATATGGTGCGTAAGCGTGGAAAAATGTGATAGGCGCGAGAAAGCGATCTAGGGGAAATGCGTGAGTGCGAGTGAGAGAGTGAGAGACGCCGCGAACCGGCGTAGTTGCCGAACGCGCGAGGCGAATCAGTATGTATCGAGTACCGTGAGGACCGAGACACAACAAGAGAGAACGAGTATTTTCCAAGGCGACAACCAGAGCGACCCGAGCATTTACCCTCCGTGTGCATCTTTCCGAGCGAACATTAGTTTTTTCGCGTGCGCTTCCACAGGGAACGAGGCACCACCAGAACGCGAGGAAGCTGAGCAAAAGGATTAGAGACAGGTAGGAGTGTTGTGTTATACCTCCCCGCCGCGAGTCCATTACTTAAAGCCAGCCCGCGCTATAGACGGTGAGCTCGCCCGAGGACAAGCACGCGTCCGCGAGAGACTTAATATTGACTTGATTTCTTTATTATTAATAAATTACAAAGTGTTTAAATTTTATAAAGTCGCGTGTCTTATTTTGCGTATCATTCTCCCTGCACCTCTCCCCCGTGACCTAGAGTGTAAGAGAGTCTCAAGCCGGAAGACAAGTGTTGTAGATCGCGAGTTCGGGCGTCCAACAATAATTATTAAATACGGGCTCGCGATAAATCTGCATAGGTGTCATTACGTTGTGCTAAGCCTCCCCAGGGACGGAAAAAGCATAACGTCATAGTGACGCCCAACGTGCGGCGTAGAGTATAGACGGAGAAGTGAAAAGTGAGAATACGCGACTTAGCCATTTTTTGCCACGCGGTCGGTTTCGGCGGCCATCTTGGTAGACGCCACGTGGAAAAGGACTCGAGAAAAGTCGGGAAGAAGATAGTATTTTTTTTTGTCTTTCGCTCGGAAGAGCAAGTGCGGTAAAAATTCTGAAAAATTTTTTTCTCAAGCGCTATATATAGCGAGCGTTCACGAGTGCTATATGCGGCTTTCCATAAAAAAAAATTTTTTTTTCTCACAGCGTACAGTCAAATCGATTGACTCGTGTAGCCGGATAACCTCACCGTTATTTAGCAAATCACGCGACTTTATTTTGACTAGTGACGGAAAATTAAATAATTTTTAGAGACAAGCCAATTTATTACACTATCGTTTCCGAGAAAAATTATACTTTTCGCAACGAATTTTTTTTTGCCACGACAGCGCTTCAACAGCGAAGAAAATAAAAAAATTTTACCCTACCCGACATACGGAAAATTTTTGCATGACCATAATTTACATTATATAAATCATTTATATTTACTGTAAATCTTAGTTCTCTATATATTATATTTGATACCCCACTAACACAGTGCCCCATGAAATTACTCTGACGGTTAACAGTTTGTACGTCGAAAATTATTTAATAACTTTCAACGACTTGAGGACAGACGTGGGAAAAATTTATTTTTATTTCAGGAAGATTTATACAGACAGATACTAGATTAGACCGATTACAGTCAGACAGAAAATTTTTTTAGTAGTACTAGAGGTTAGAGCGAACAAAAATTTTTTTTAAAGACAGTAATCACAAATCCGGTTAAGCATGAATAAATCACCAGAAGACCACAAAATGTCCAACGCCGACCATCAAGAGGTAATGACGGCACTCCGTAAGAATAGGGAAATCAGAGCAATAATCAGAGAAATAACGAAATTGGATCGACAAGAATTGCGAGATTATTTAGAAGAACTAAATGTGGATACTAACGGCAGTAAAGCAATACTGCAAGACAGATTACTTAGAGCGAGAATATTAACGGAAACAAATTTAGCAGCACCTTGGTACGAATGGGACGGTCAGCCGATAATCCCACGACAAATACAAACGAATAACGATGATGTTGAAATTAATAGAAGAAAGGTCACAGAATTAACGACACAGCTAAAGCCGATAATAACACCGGAGTTTATTCAACCGAGTGCGTCGACGAGTATACAATATTCCGAGCATGTGAAACATTTATTGACTGAAGCTGCGAATAAGTCATTACCGAGTAATAAATGGTACGTAAGCCAGCACACGTCAACTCTGCTGCACTCCTCACCAGGAAAAAAGCAGATACCTATAAGCGACTCATTCGCCAAGAATTTTCCAGAAATTGAAGCAATTGCCAGTGATACAGGAACGAAAAAGAAATCGAAAAATACAGATGAGAAGCTACAGGTTAGCCCAAACTCGAGCGAAGAGTCAGAGCATGAAGATTCACTCGAGGCACAGAGAAGACAACTGGAAAAGACAATCCATGAAATGCAAATTACATCGACAGAAGCAGAAACCGACAGCACCATAAGAACTAAAATCAGTCATAAATACAGGCGCGACTCCAGACCTAAGTCAACACCGAAGATTGGCAAATCGAGAACAGAAAACAGAAGTAAACCACACAAGAAGTCAAGATCGCCATCTTCAAGTAGCAGCTCTTCAGAAGAATCGTCCGACACTTCGTCAGACAGCAGTTCTTCAGAAGAGGACACGTCGTATAGGAGCAAACATAGACGACACAGAAGGGAAAGAAGTAGTAGCCGCAACCGTATCTCTGCTAAAGACCATGTCAGTCATTTACAACTAATCAAGAATCTAAAGATAGAGTATTCAGGCTCACCTAAAGATGACCCAGAAGATTACAACAGGAAATTGACAGGCATTAAAGACAGTCTAGAGATACCAGGAAAAGCCATGCTAAAGCTAGTACCGTATACTTTGACAGGAAGAGCACAAATGTGGTATCAGACAGAAAAAACAGACATCCACTCTTGGAAAGACTTTTTGTCAGCATTCAAAGAGCAATTCTATACATCTGCCAACACGAACGATGTAATGGACGAACTGTTACGACGAACACAAGGCAACGGCGAAAAGATATCGACATACATTATGAATTTTAGACATATCGCCGATCATCTACAAAAGCCAATGTCAGTTAAGAAACAGTTAAGTCTACTCATCGACAGATTAAGGCCAGTCTACAGAAAAGCTCTAAAGCACAAGAAGATTAAATCATTCCATGACGTAAAAAAGTACTGTAAAGAACTCGAAGACGAGCTAGAACATGATGCCAGATATGCTCCGCCACCACCTGCAGAAAAGTCCAAGTTCCCAGCGGCAGCATGGTCGGCTACACCAAAACCAAAGGTAGCTGCGACAGACGAGATAGCAGAAACAAACGAAGTTGCAACGAAAGCAAAGAAGAAGAAAAATAAAAAGAAAAAGGCTGAAACTACCGAGACCACTCCTAATCAGCAAGAAACTACGACACAGGAAGCTTGTGCAGCCAATCAGCAAGTGCAAGCCCCGCAACAGCAATCGGCGCAAGCGCAGAAGAAACCTCAGCAACCTTTCATACCAGCACTGAGCCAACAACTGAATCAAACGCAACCACAAGTTCAATATTATGGACCGTGCCACGTTTGCGAGACAGTGGGACATAGGGCAGCGAATTGTCCGAAAACGCAATGTTATAATTGCAGGCAATTCGGTCACAGGAAGAACGCCTGCCCTTACCCGATAAAATTGTCCGGAAAATGCCAGTGGTGTGGCCAAGTTGGAGCACTATTCAAAAACTGCAACAACTGTGCGAAAGCAAGAGAACTTCTCCAAACGTTGCAGCCGAAGACTGAGCCAGACACTGCATGTCAGGTATGCGGACAAAAAGGCACGACGCTGCGGGACTGCACAAACTGTGTTCACGTCAGAAAGCTTCTGGGAAACGACTCGACGGAGGCCGCCAAGGGCCAGCCGACCTCCGTGTTCACGCCTTGGGCCCTCAACTAGCGAACAAAATTGACAATCATACCCCCGCAGTTCGCAGGAGTATGTCAATTTTGGGAGGGGGAGAAAGTGGCAGCAAGCCACGAGAAATTGTGCGAAGTCAAGAAGTAGCTGTAAGTAACAGCCAGACCAGCTATCTAAAGACAGGCGCACAACAAGAAGAGACAAGAGAGATAAACAGAAATTCGAAGCCTGAAAGAAACGCTGACGTAACCCGTGGGCAAACGCTGCAGGCCAAGAAGGAAGCAAACGCGAATGTGAAAAGAGGAGACGCCATTGCAACACAACGGCCAGACTCTGTCACAGAGAAGAAGAGACTAGTGAATTCAGGGGCAAACAGAGGAAATCAAGTTAGAGCCAGTATCGCTAGAGACACGGAATCTAAGCCAGACGGGACGCCGGCTGCGCCAATGAAGAGTAGTGACGATGATACGAGCTTGAACGAAGAAATCCAGCTGTGCAAAAAGCGAGGCTTTAGAGTAGAGAAAGACATGATCCAAGGTCGAGGACTAGAAGATATCGTGGAATTTTCGAAAAAGAGCCTGGCAAAGGTAAAAGAGTTAGCAGAATTCAGGAAAGCTGAAAAAATCATGAGAGCTGAAGCCAACTTAAACTTGGAGCCGAAATCCACTGTAGAGCCAGATAATAACGGCGAGCAGAGGAAGTCAGCTCAGAGGTTAGCACAGGCTTTAGATTTCGGAGAAACTCGAGTAACCGCCCTGGAGAGAGACAATAAGTGGGAAGAAATTGAGGAAATTGACAAAGAGGTAACTACAGAGGATGATGAAGATAGCATGAGTGAAGAGGAAATAGTGCTGATTGAGGCAAATGAATTATTAGAGGAAGAATTAGAAGAAGACCAAAGAATAAGGACGAAAGTGAAAGATTTGCTCGATGAAGAGACAGACTATGTGAAGTTAAGACAAATCGAGGCAGCTGTGGACACTCTAATCAACGAAACGATGTCAGACCCTAGCACCCCTACACAATTAGAGGAAGCCGGAGTCGACAGAGATTCCAAAGAAACGGAGGTGCACGCAGCCACGACCACGGTAGACAATAGAGACTACATTAAAGTCAGTCTAGGAGGAAAAGAGTACAGAGCCTTGTTCGATTCTGGAGCCATGATAACCATCGTAGGCCCAGAGATCGCTCGGAGATACAAGACTCGACTTAAAGCTAGTGAAGCTCTGATACGAACGGTGACAGGAGGAACGTCGCCCGTATTAGGATTTCTACCAATCCGAATAGACTTAGACGGAATAGACAAGACGATTATGGCAAGAGCAGTCGCGGAAGTAACACACGAACTGATTTTGGGCAAAGATTTCTGCAAGACGTTCAAAGTGGATACAAGTCACAAAGGCCTATGGCGAGCCAATCTGGGAGAGTGGAGAGAGTTCGACCGGCCAGAAGCTAGGTCTCCAGCAATCATCATCGCAGAGAGCGCGGGTATCTCCGAGCTCAGCGACGAGGAGAGACGGGAAATCGAGGAACTGGTGGCCGAGATACTACCAAACAATCCCGGAGAGGAATTGGGGTACACGGACTTAACTGAGCACCACATCGTAGTGACAGACCCAACCCCGATACGCTGTAAAACCAGAAGACGTTCACCGAAGAAGATAGAGGAAATACAAAAGGCAGCTATAGAACTTAGAAGACTAGGGGTAATCGAGAGATCCGCAAGCGCTTATTGTAGTCAGCCATTACTAGTGCCAAAGCCCGATGGGACAGAGAGATTTTGCGTCAACTATATTGAATTAAATAAAGTGACGAAAAAGGATAGCTACCCTCTGCCCCAAATGGACATGATACTAGACAGGCTACGCGCAGCCAGGTACTTGAGCAAGATCGATCTCAAGCAGGCTTACTTTCAAGTAAAAATGGAGGAAAGCAGCAAGAAATACACCGCTTTTGCAGTACCTGGATACGGTTTATGGCAATTTAAGCGCATGGCTTTCGGCCTTTGCAACGCGCCCAGTACGCTGCAGAGAATGGTTGACATTTTGTTTGGACCTGAGGACTCCCCAAACGTTTTCGGATACCTAGACGACATCGTCATAGCTACCGACACGTTCGAGGAACACAAACATAGAGTCAGACACGTGTTAACCAAACTGACGTCAGCCGGACTCACGATTAACCCGAAGAAATGTGAATTCTGTGTTAGCGAGATAAAGTACCTGGGATTCATTCTGGATCGTCACGGCTTACGAACCGACCCCGCAAAAATAGAGCCAGTGATGAACTGCCCGACTCCAAAGGACTTGACAGGCTTACGACGAGTCCTGGGCATGTTTGGGTGGTACTCTAGATTCTTGGAAAACGAGTCGGAAATAAAGATCCCTCTAGTCAGAATGCTTAAAGACCAGAAAAACTGGAATTGGGGACCGGAGCAAGATGAAGCGTTCAGCAAGTTGAAGCAGGCGTTGACCAACGCTTCTGTTCTAGCCAGACCGGATTTTACGAAACCGTTCACGATCCAGTGCGACGCAAGTAATTTCGCTATTGGTGCAGTGCTCACGCAAGAATTTGACGACGGAGAACACCCGATCGTCTACGTCAGCCGAGTATTGTCAGCACCAGAGATAAATTACACCACCACCGAAAAGGAGTGCTTGGCATTAGTTTGGTCTATCAACAAGCTCAGGCCGTACGTCGAGGGTTACCACTTCACGGTTATCACTGACCACAGTGCTCTGAAGTGGCTCCGCTCGCTGAAGGATCCGAAAGGTAGACTAGCCCGATGGTCGATAGAAATTCAACAATGGGACTTTGACATAATACATCGTAGGGGTACCCAGCATGTAGTGCCAGACGCGCTATCCAGAATGATGGACCCAGAAATCTCAGCAATAGGTGAGATCGAGGACAGATAGTATTTACGAAGACGCGACGAAGTCGGAAGAGAA
>JACCIB010001840.1:0-18461 GCA_018906965.1 Philotrypesis tridentata | reverse complement strand
ACTAGGCCCATATTGAGAGAGAGCACGCATCTAATTGCGAGGTTGCCGACCTATTCGTCACGCGTTGCCAAAATATGACAACGTCGTGTCAAAGGCCGTAGCGTCCTTCGGCTACGCGCGCGGTACAGCCGACAGTATTGCGGTAGCGTCCGAGTCGACACCTTGTCCCCCGCGCCCGTGCACGATTTTACAAACGCACCCTCAGCACCGAGTACCTCGCCCGGTTATTCCCGAGACCATCGCGGCGACTATTGCGATCGGCCACCACTCGTCAGCTGAACCGAAGCGTCCGGACGAATGCGAGACCTGCGGCCTTCCTCCCGGCACCGACGTAGTTGTAAGTACCTCCTTACTCTCACTCTCGGTATTCGGGCGATCAAGCCCCATCTCTCTCTCTCTCTCTCTCTCGCGTAGTGTGCGGTGGCGCAACCTCGCTCGTACGTACGAGCAGTGTACGTTTCTTATTTATAATATATTCTTTCGTTCTCTTATCACGCGTATTCCTTTATTTGAACCCCGTCCCCTCTGCCGCCTTCGTTCCGTGCATGCGTACGGATACTCCGCATGGCCGAGCCGTGCAAGCGCAAGGAGACTACAACGAGAAAATAAACGTGACACTCGTGGTCACGATTGTACACGACCGATTACGTGGGAACGGTAATCGTGCCGTTACATAATATTTAAATAATTTATTAAAATTATAAAAAATAAAAATAAGTAAGAATTAAAAGTTTGAATAAGAAAATAATTTATTAACCTTTCTTTTTTAATAAATTTATCAAAAATAATTAAACTAATAAATCTAATTATATTAATTTCTATAATTATTCATATTGAAAATCATGAAGTTGATATTATAATAAATAAATTTAATAATATTAATATAGGGAAAAATTAAGTATAACAATAATAACTTAAATAAATTTTATAATATTTTTTATAAATAATGAAATGCCTGATTAAAAGGATTATTTTGATAGAATAAATTATATAATGTAAATTATTTTAATTTAATAATTAAAATTACTAAAATGTAATAGATGAAATTCTATTAAAATAAAATTTATTTTTAATTGATATCAATATGAGGACAAATTATGTTACAAGATGCCAATTCTCCTATTATAGAAAATATAATTTTATTTTATGATTATGGAATAGTAGTTATTATTGTAGTTATTATAATAATTATATATTTATTATTTTTTATATTATTTAATAAAATAATTCATCGATTTTTATTAGAAGGTCAATTAATTGAAATTATTTGAACTATTATACCAATTATTTTTTTAATTTTTTTAGCAATTCCATCATTAAAAATTTTATATTTAAGAGATGAAATTAATAATCCTTCATTATCAGTTAAGGTTATTGGTCATCAATGATATTGAAGATATGAATTTAATGATTTTAAATCAATTAATTTTGATTCATTTATAATTAAAGAATTAGATCCTACATCTTTTCGTTTATTAGATGTAGATAATCGATTAATTTTACCTTTTAATAATCAAATTCGATTTTTAATCAGGTCTTCTGATGTTATTCATTCATTTACTATTCCTTCATTAGGAACAAAAGTTGATGCAGTTCCTGGACGAATTAATCAAATTAATTTATTAATAAAACGACCTGGTATTTTTTTTGGCCAATGTTCAGAAATTTGTGGAGTTAATCATAGTTTTATACCTATTGTTATTGAATCCAATTCATTATTAAATTTTATAAATTCAATTGAAACATTATAAATCAATTAAGATATTTTTAAAAATTTATCATCCTAAAAATATTTTAATATTTAATCCTTATAATATTCCATTATTAAATACTTTAATTCTTTTATCCTCAGGAGTTACTGTAACTTGATGTCATAACTCAATTTTATTAAGAAAAAAAAAATCAAGATTATTTAGTTTAATAATAACTAGTATTTTAGGAATTATTTTTACAAAATATCAATATATTGAATATTTTGAAGCCCCTTTTACATTTAGGGATTCTGTTTATGGATCTATTTTTTTATAGCTACTGGTTTTCATGGATTTCATGTATTGGTAGGAACAATATTTTTATTAATTAATTTATTACGAATATTATTTAAAAATTTTTCTTCACATCATCATTTTGGTTTAGAAGCTGCAATTTGATATTGACATTTTGTTGATGTGGTTTGATTATTTTTATATTTATTAGTATATTTTTGATCATTTTAGTATAATAATTTAAATATTTTTAATTTATATAATATAATTTAGTATAATTAATTTCCAATTAATATGTCTTAATAAATATATTTATACTTATTTAAAGCTGTTCCTTAGTAAATTCCCTACAAAAAACTCCACGATAGCATCCCTCTATCTCCTTTAGTTTATTCGGAAATCGATGAAAACGGCGAAATTGTTTAAAATCGAAAATAGTTAATAACTTTTATAAAAATAAATATTTTACATTCATATTTCGTGAAAGTGCTGTACTCAATGATTCTATGTAGCGGTTAAAATTTGAAGCCTCTATCTATAATAGTTTTTGTGCAATTAGTCGCAATATGTTGAATATTTTTATTCTTCGTGGTACTGGTAAAACATTAAAAATCGTTCACATTTGTGCCCACTATTTGTGAGCAATCTTGAATAATTATATTTTCCAAAACTTTTTGCGGAATTCCAAAATATTAATTAGGGAAGCTCCAGCATGCATTTGTTTAAATAGTAATTAATTAATAATTGTACTGTATCCAACTTTAAAATTTGATCAAAATGTGTTATAATGCATTGAAAAGGGGTGATTTTTCTCTAAATTTTAAGAAAAAAAATGATATGATACGCCACTTAGGGGCCGAGATACGTTTTTTTTAATACGCTACTACTCCTTATATATACAACATATCGTAATGATTCAAATGTTGTTAGAAAGTAGAAGAGTTGTAATTTTCAAATCACTGCAAGTCGATTCGCATCCAATTGAATGTGACTAATAAATCGAGTGTTGAATAAAGGCGATGCGCGGAACGGGGCCCGACGGCGCGCCGCGACGTAGCCGGCCGCGGAGTGGGGATGGTCCCGCGCTCTCAGCCCGAAACTGAAAATCTTTTTTCAAATCGGAGCGCTCGGAAAAAAGACGGTAAATTAGTCAAATATAATCCGATTGTGCTCTTTTTTTTCTTAATTCGGGATAGCGCAGGTAAAAAATGCGATTGGTCGAATCAGATTTTTTGTTAACATTATTCATCGTATTATTGTTGAAAGTACATTATTCACTTTAGAAAAACTGATGGCCTTTATTGTGAAGCATTTAATACAATATTCTGGTTGGTTGCCATAAGTAAACATGACTATGGTTACCGTCATTCATAGTTTATGATTGATATTGAGTGTAAAAGATAACCCAAATCACGCGCGAAGTGTCCATTTTAAAAAAGTGATGCTAATTAATTTGATTATATGCTTAGCATAGTTCATATAGTTTATGATTGATACTCACGGACTCTAAAATATAATCCGAATCGCGCGCTTAGTTCCTTGTAAAGAATTCTTTTTTGTATACATTATAATATATTTGTTATTTTAATACCCCCATAAGCGAAAACAGCCGAAAGCGCGGTAGTGGTGTATATATAGATATGCAAGCCCATTTTCGCTCATGTTCAAGTACGTTTGTCGTGTATTTACAATCTGTTTTTCGAAAAATTAATTAATACGTTGGATTTTCATAACTGTCAACTTTTCAACGCCATTTCCCAAATTTAAAAAAATTAAAAAATTTAAAAATTTCCACCGTGCGATCATCACGCCACCTACCTCAAAAAATGTTGTTTTTTTTGTTTATTATAATTAATTGATCGACTTTGACTCATTCACTTTAATAGAGTTTCGCCACTCACCTTAGATATCCAAAAACGTTTTAAAAAATTTGTGTTCAATTCGTCTTTCGTCGAACAAAATCAAAATGCAATTTCCAAAGTACCCGCAAGTCATACAAATTTGTCCGACGAAATAAAATTTTAATTTTGGCTTTTATACCATAAAAATCATTTACCACATTTTTAGATACTAATTACAGGTGGCAAAACACAGTTAGACTCATTTTTCTTTCATTAACTTTGTTAAAATAATAAAAAAATTCTGAGGTGTAATGTGGGGCGCTGCGGAATTTATCGGACTTATTGAAAAAGAGGTAGAGCACACTTAAGTAGGACCTTCCAATTTTGCATGACCGTGCATACAAAAGTGAACTCACAAAGTACAACAAAAATTCAAATCGCAATTACACATAAAGTAATTGTCGTAGAGTACCAATATTTTGCCACATGAAATTACATATGAAACTACTCATTCACTTTAAACTTCAACCTTCAAAGTTGAAAAATGGCCGTCTTGGCGATTTTTGAAGAAAGGTTGATTTTACGTTGTTTTCCTCGGTTTTCCGAGTTTCCTCCGTGCCTATTGATCGGATAGGGGCGTTTAATATCTCATTTGCTTCAGAATTCAATAAGCTACAATTTTTCCCTCTTTATTATTTTGCATTGGTCGCTAAGTTTCCAAAATAAAAGCAAAAAACGGAGAAAAATTGCATCTATTCGTTAATACTAAACAATATTCCCGCAGGAATCGATTGTTTAAAAGTATATAGGCTAAAATCATAGACACCATTTTCTACAGACTCGTCATATTAAAATAACAAATATATAAATTAATGTATACAGAAAAGAATACTTATCGCATTTTTTACCTGCGCTATCCCGAATTAAGAAGAAAAAGAGCACAATCGGATTATATTTGACTAATTTACCGTCTTTTTTTCCGAGCGCTCCGATTTGAAAAAAGAATTTCAGTTTCGGGCTGAGAGCGCGGGACCATCCCCACTCCGTGGCCGGCTACGCCGCGGCGCGCCGTCGGGCCCCGTTGCGCGCATCGCCTTTAATCAACACTCCATTTATTAGTCACCTTCATTTCGATGCGAATCGACTTGCAGTGATTTGAAAATTACAACTCTTCTACTTTCTAACAACATTTGAATCATTACGATATGTTGTATATATATAAGGAGTAGTAGCGTATTAAAAAAAACGTATCTCGGCCCCTAAGTGGCGTATCATATCATTTTTTTTCTTAAAATTTAGAGAAAAATCACCCCTTTTCAATGCATTATAACACATTTTGATCAAATTTTAAAGTTGGATACAGTACAATTATTAATTAATTACTATTTAAACAAATGCATGCTGGAGCTTCCCTAATTAATATTTTGGAATTCCGCAAAAAGTTTTGGAAAATATAATTATTCAAGATTGCTCACAAATAGTGGGCACAAATTTACCAGTACCACGAAGAATAAAAATATTCAACATATTGCGACTAATTGCACAAAAACTATTATAGATAGAGGCTTCAAATTTTAACCGCTACATAGAATCATTGAGTACAGCACTTTCACGAAATATTAATGTAAAATATTTATTTTTATAAAAGTTATTAACTATTTTCGATTTTAAACAATTTTTTGTTATTATTCTGTAACGAGACTTTTCTCAATGGAAAAACATGTTTTACTTAGTACACGGTATAAAGAGAACTTGTGATGGCATACAATTTTACAAGCGAAGAATTCTTGTGACATGACAAGCTGGTGAAATTTTCATTTGTTAGTATCGAAGAAAGTTTTTAGTGTTTGCAGTGCATGTTTTTCTATTTTTATTAAGAAGTTACGCAACTGTCATGTTATAAAGCGAAGGAATTCCTGTCAGAAGCTAGTGATGTGCAATGGATTTTTTCAAGATTTATAATTATTATACAAGTTCAGAAGACAAGTGATTTTTTAGAAGTTTCTCCCAATTTTGAGAGATACTCACATTCCAGATGTAACGAGACTTTTTCAAGTTTCACTGGAAGGCATTATACGAAAGTTTTTATAGTATTCAATATTGAACAGCTCAAATATGGTCTAGATGATTTTCAGGGAGACCTACCTGAAAATTTAGACACTAAATTTATGATGTCAACCGTGTAAGTATTTATGTGAAAGTCATACAGGGGATACCACAACTTTACTGACACTATGTTTTACAAGTTTTCATAAAGTTTAAATTCGATTACAGTTTTCTAAACGTTTACCGAATTAGGTGGGTTGCATTAAAAATGATAATACGTCTATCATAAAGAATCATAGGGATATTGGAAACTAACTTAGTAGTATAATGGTACCATGGAGAATGTAAACAAATATGACCTTGACCTCTGTGACCTCTCGCCCATGTCACTTTAGTCAAGATTATATTTGTTTACATTCGCCATGGTACCTAAGCCACTTGGGAGAGAGAGACCCCTCTCTCTCTCTCTAGTGAGTAGTGATAACAGCTGGTCTCTTGTGCTTGTATCTATTTCTTCGTACTTTTACTGCCGCAACCTGCCTGCGGGCGTTTTGGTTACAGGATTGGCAAGCGCTCTAATGCCATTATCTTTTAAGCTAATGGTTTTTTTCGAGTGGGATCTCTGTCAACTCCATTTCCTGGAAGTGTGAAGTACAATTTTTCTAACCTCACTTTCAATTTCTGCTGGATCATCGATTGAGGAGCAGTTTTTGGTATCAAGAGAACTATCAACCAACGCAATCCATCGGAGTGTTCTCGGACCATACTGGCCAGTATGGCCGAGTCAGCGCAGGATGGAGCTACTACCAAACGCTCTCGGGAGGAAGCCCAGCTGGACAACAGTCTCCCTGCCCTGTTTCTCACAGCAGATGACGTCATCAAGCAGACTGGCGAAATTAGTTTTCTGCACGAGCAGCTGCTACAATCATTAGGTAACGCGAAAGGCGATGCGAAAGAAAATCTGCGCAAAGCGATCAACGGCTTTTTCACAGCGTATATGAAACTGTCGAATTCTTTTTTGTACAAACTCGGCCAGGAAGATGCGCTAGACTCTGTAAAACGCTCTATCAGAGCAGTGCATGCTGGTGCCGCGGCTACCTCCTATGCCAATATTTTGGGCCGCTCCGGAGAGAAGCGTCCGATTTATCCGGATAGGGTTGCGCTTGACAAAGTGAAGCCTTTCCCCATTGAGAAGGGAACTCACATCGTAATTGGGCCCAGCGAGAGTGCCAAGGGCAACTTCAAATCGGCTGAGGAGACCAAGGCGAAATTCCTCAACACAGTAGATCCGGTGCTACTTAACCTTAAAACGCGGCATATAAATTTTGCGAACGACAATTCGATTGTGATACAGGCCGAAAATGCGAATGCTAACGCTTTGAAGAATTGCACTGCACTGTCAGACGCAGGTCTTGAGATAAAACCGGACTCTAAAATGAATCCACGTATTATTATCCATGGCATCCCCGTGGAGTACACGAGCGAGGATATTGAGGATAGCCTTTTAAAGCTCAACCTACCCGCGTTTAGCTCCGACGATATAAAAATTGTCTCACTGTTCCTTAAGGAAAACAAAAATAAGCAAGAGAAAAAACATAGATCGTGCATTGTGGAGGTCAAGCCTGAGTGTCGAAATGCCTTGGCCACAGCGAGCTCGGTATACATTAAATGGGCATCGTGCCGTTTTGCGGATCATATATCCGTACTGCAATGCTTTAAATGCACTGAATTTGGGCACAAGGCAAAAGACTGCACCAATACGTTGCGATGTGCGCACTGTGCTGGGGAACATGGGTCTGACTCCTGCAAATCCAAGGAAGCTAATGTGTGCCATAACTGTGCAACTCTTAAACTCGCAGATACTCGACACTATGCTTTCGACAAGGTGAAGTGTCCTCTTATACGGAAACGAATCGAGCGCAAATCTCGTAATATTAATTATGGATAGTCAATCCTCATGTGTTCAACGAATGCAAACATCAAGCGTCGGATACTCACGCTCTGTCCTGGCTGCGCACATTAACGCGCAGTCATTAGCTGCACATTTCTCGGACATACAGGAGATCGTATTAGAGAGAAAGATACATATTCTGGCCGTCAGTGAGACCTGGCTCAAGTCTAAAAATCTCAGTAAGAGTGTAAGCATTCCGAACTATTGTCTACTGCGCAATGACCGAGTGGGTAAAGGAGCTGGTGGAGTTGGCTTATATGTGCACTCGTCGATTGGTGCTAAACTCATCGCAGTCTCGCCTCAACCATATAACTGTCTACCGGAATTTCTAATGGCAGAGCTACGTATTGATGCAATTAAAGTATTATGTATAGTTTGCTATAATCCGCCTAAGGCTGGCCACTGGAATTTGGTTGAGGAGGCTATATTGAATTACAATGCACCGTACGATCTCCTTCTACTCATGGGAGACTTAAATATAAATTGGGACGTCGACTAGACTCCAAGGAAAATACTGAAGGAGTCACTGTACACGTGTGGACTCGAGCCAATTCGTTTTGGTGCAACCCATCACCGAGGTAACGCGCATACTAAAATTGATTATATATGCACCAACAATATGTCGAAGATCGATCAATTTTATCAAGAACCAGCACCCAGTATTTCGGAGCACGATATTGTTTTTGCCGCCTTAAAATTTACTGTAACGCCAAGACCGCCACGTATGATCACTTGCAGATCATTTAAGGACTTCGAGCACGCTTCATACGACCGAGATCTTAAAGCTATAGAGTGGGAGAAGATTGTAATGCTCAACCACGTTGACGACAAGGTAGAAATATTCACTGCACATTTGACCGACCTATTTGACAAACATGCTCCGTACAGGACGTTTAGAGTCAAAGCGCGGCCGTCGCCATGGATGACAGGGGAGCTTAGAGCTATAATAAAGGAACGTAACAGGGCGGGCAAGAAGTTCCGCAGGACCAATTGCGAATCTGATCGTGATGCCTTTAAAGCGTTGCGCAGCAAAGTGAAGCTGAAGCTGCGTAACACAATCGCCAGCTACTACCTTGACAAACTGAGAAAATGTAAGGATAAGAAGCAGATGTGGTCGATCATCGACGAAATGGGAATCAGCGCCAAGAAGAGTGACTCCGTCGTACTGCCAGCCTCAGTCGACGATTTAAATAAGCATTTCGTGGGTAATCCAGTCGGCATGACATTGAGTGATAAGCGTTTGTACCCTCGCATCGCGACCGATATGCGTTTCTTTTTCAAGTATGTAGATGGCGGTGACGTTCTCGCGGCTGTAGCTGCGGCGCACTCAAATGCGAAGGGCCCTGACGATCTTCCGCTTAACCTGCTAAAACTAACGTTGCACGTCACGCTGCCTATTATTGTGGATATTTTCAATTGCTCACTACAAACAGGCATTTTTCCTTTATTATGGAAGCGCGCGTTAGTTCGCCCCCTCGCGAAAGTCAAGAACCCTGTGACACTAAGCGATTTTAGGCCGATTAGCATACTTCCTGCGCTTGCGAAACTACTTGAGTACGTTGCACATGAACAAATCAGCGAATATGTAGAGTGTAATGGCTTGCTCGATTCTATGCAGTCAGGTTTTCGAAGCCATCATAGCACGCAAACTGCTCTTATAAAAATTGTTGACGACGTCAGAGAAGCCATTGACAGAAGTGAAATTACGCTCTTAGTTGCGATCGATTTTACGCGGGCCTTTGATATGGTAAATGTACCACTCCTAATTAAGAAATTAAAATATATTGGCTTCTCTGACGCTGTATGTAGCTGGACTGAATCGTTTTTATCTAATAGACAGCAGGTTGTTATAGCGGAAACTGGCGAGATCTCCGCGTCTTTGGAACGCGAGTTAGGTGTCCCCCAGGGAAGTATCTGCGGCCCCCCCTTCTTTACACTGTACGCGAATGATGCGCCGACTACTCTGAGGCACTGCAGTCACCAGCTATACTCCGACGACCTCACAATCTGTCTCCATGGAAAATTTGCAGACGCAAAACTAATGTTGGAGGCCGTAAATGAAGATCTTGAGGCGCTTGCTGTCTGGGCTGAGGACAATGGACTGCGAATAAACACGAGTAAGACGAAGGCGATGTAGCTGGGTGCGCGAGGCTTTATGTGCAGACTAGCTGGCCAGAATCTCCCGAGCCCTATGCTGAAAGGTCAGGCTGTCGAGGTCTGTGACTCGCTAAAGATCCTCGGCGTTGTACTTGATAGTACTCTCTCGTGGCGAAGTAACAGCAATGAAGTCGCACGCAAGTGCTTCGGGACCCTATCGAGACTTCGCAAGTGCAGCGATAATCTGCCAAACGAATGCAAACTCATGCTTGTAAAAACACTTGTTTTTCCGATTTTAGATTACTGTATTTGTATATTCACCGACTTGTCTGCGGAACTTATGTTAAAACTTAGTCGTTGTAAAAATACTGCGCTCCGGTTCGCGACCGGCACACGAAAATTCGAACATATTACGCCGATGTATAAGCAACATAACATTATGCCGTATGCTGTCCGTCGTGATTTTTGCGTTATAAAATTATTGGCAGCGATTGCGAGAACAAAGCGTCCGTGTTACCTCGCCGCAAATATTGAATTTTGCCCGCAAGGAGGGGCTGTATCATCTCGACGCCAGCCCATGGAATTGAGAATTGCATGGGCGAGAACGGAGTGCTATAAAGCAGCTTTTAAAATATGTGCAGCGAGACTGTGGAACGAGGTTCCCTCTGAAATTTTACGCATGTACAAACGTCCTTGCTTCAATAAGTTGCTCGCACGGGAACTACTGTATAAATGTTTTTTATGAAATGCATAGTTTCACCGACTAGTATTATTATTAATTTTTAAGTTCATATTTATTATTGTAATTATTGACTATTGTGATTTGAGATATTGTATTACTGTAAGTAAATTTTGTTGGTTAAGGGCTGTACGGACCTCTGAGTCCCGAGCCCCAATAAATCTATATCTATATATCTATATCTAGTGACGTTCTGATTCTTGCCACTATGGTCAAGGTTACTTTTATTTAAACTCCCCAAGGTGCCTGAACTACTTAAAAGACCCCCTCCCTATTGGTAAGTGTGTTTCGCCAAAGTGCCCCAGACACTTCGAAGATTATTCCCAAAGTGTACTAGACACTTCGAAGATTTTCCCAAAGTGTACTAGACACTTCGGCAAGTTTCTTCAAAGTTGCCTCTAACCTAGAGGACACTTTGGCGAAACACACTTACCAATAGGAGGGGTGAGCTCTGCTCCAACTATCCCTGCTGACTTCTAGTAGGTAACTGTTCTCACAATGCAGCGTTCGTCCTTTTTATAACCCTCCTCTCTCTATCTCTCTCTTTCTCTCTCTTTTTCTCTCCCTCTCTCTGTTTTTAAATTTTATTTTTGCATTTAATATTTTTATACTTCAGTAAAAAAAGCCTATCTATCTCTTGTTTTTCTTTTTTTTAATTCAGCAAAATAAAAGTCGATCTCGTTCCTTTATCAGATTCATAGGATGTAGGTGACAGGTATAGGCAATAATCTGATCGATACTATAGCCAAATTCATCGGAAAACTATTAGAAACCAACCAGCCTATATTAGGAAAATATAAGTATAAGGAAAGTGGCACGAAATCGGCGAAGAAGAATATGCGAAGACGGATTGGATTATCATTGCAGCGAGGTGTGTCTTATTACGGCTACTCGACACCTGAGCGCTGAGTGGTCAGTGTAATCCTAATCCAGAGCGAATTAGAAACCAGTCGGTAAACACTTCCTCGTGCATTATACCTTCCTAATCCCAAAACACATTTGGTGATTTCAAAGCCCATTAAAATGGCGGACATAGAATATAAATCAACCACCTCCTTTATTAATATATTCCCCTATTCATTGTCCCATCTTTTATTTATAAATTTGTATAAATAAATCAATAAAATATTGGTGCATGCATCGGCAAGCATCCGCGGATCGTTGATGAATATGAAATTCAACACCACCTCAAATTTAGACTTGGCCCACCCTTATTTCTATGGAAATATTGATAGTTGAAGGGGTGGCGAAGGTCGGTCTGTATAGTGCTCACCATCCAATACAGATACCGCGAGATGAAATTTGACACCATCCAATATTTGGTTTGGCCCACCCCAATATCTTCGAAGATTACAGATAGATTAATTCGCGGGATAATCAACTTCTGAAGTACCACCCATAACCTATCCGACGATATGCGACACGAAACGATTGGACCAATTTTAAGATTTACCAAATTTTTGGCAAATCAATAAATCGTTTATATCTCCGAAACTATTGACCAGATAATTTCGCGGGATAAGGATTTTATGGAACACAACTCAAGAGCTGTCCAGTGACCTAACCTTTGGTCCAATCGGCTGATTATCGGCTATCGATCGATTTATATCTCCGAAACTATTGATCAGATAATTTCGCGGGATAAGACTTTTACGGAGCACAACACAAGAGCTATCTAGTGACCTGACTGTCGAGCCAATGACCAGATATTGACAACAAATCGATCGATCGATCGATCGATCGATGTATTTTTCACATATATACATAATGAAAAATAGATTCTTAGAGTAGAGAAGATCTTACCTCACCGAGCGACAGCAGCAGACTGACGATTATTTAACATTTATTCGAATAAATAGGCCATTTTTGCTGATGTAGCAAAAGCTAGCCGGGACGACATCAGCGCCATCTATTTCACACTTTCAAACTTCTCGAAAGTGTTGTTGTCAGCACTATATTCAGTGTCATCTGAGAAAACTTGGTCAGCACTATATTAAGTTTCATCTAAGAAAATGCAGTCAGCGTACCTTCTTCAGATTTCAGTGTCATCTGAGAAAACTTGGTCAGCACTATATTAAGTTTCATCTAAGAAAACCTAGTCAGCACACCTTCTTCAGATTTCATCTGGAGCTGCCACTTTCTCGCGCTACATATGCTCCTAATACAATTAATCCATTCTCGCTCGTTTTTCGACTGTTATAAATAAAAAATCGATTGTATTCTTGGGTATATATTCTGTATTTGCTATACACGATATCACCAATAAAATAATGAAAAAGTACAGAGTCTTTGTTACAATTTTTGCTGATGTAGCTGATTGGGAGGGGGGCGGCACTATATTCAGTTTCATCCAAGAAAACGTGATCAGCACTATACGAAATTTCGACTGACTTCTTGAAAATTTAGTCAGCATTATACCGAGTTTCAACCAAGTTCTAAGGAAATGTGGTCAGCATTATAATTCTTCAGGTTTCAACGGGGTTCTCAGGCTCGTCAGCAAAACACCCCTCTGCAGACCAAGATTCGTAGCCTGCTGGCACTATAAAAGCGGGTGGAGTAAAGCAGTTAGCCATCACACAGTATCCGGCAGTAGCAGCAGTAACTTCGACCAGAGACTATCTTCATCAGCAGTAAACCAGCGACTTCCTTGCTAAGAGTGTATCCTGACCAGCTGTAAGCCGATATCCTCAACGAGAGACTTTGATAAGAGACCAGAGACTCATTGAAATTGAGAGGTATTTAATATATTTTTAATACATAAACGACGTACCGCTAAATATATTTCAAGGGTATTTACTTATATTTTAGAGATGATTAATGCGTTAGAGTTAAGCCTAACTGATCTGCACATACACAGACGGATTGACGAGCTCACAAACTTGGTTATCAACTTAATAAATAGAGATAAAGAAAGAGAGGTTCTTGAAAACGGCCTACTTAAAGAATTCCGTTTGCTAACAGCCGAACATGGACGTGTACACGACTTATTGACAAAACTCCAAAATGAAAGTGGCGTTCATTGGGAGATTACGAATAATGTTATTAAGGCTGTAAATAAATATACTGTAAAATTAGATAAGATGCGTGCGCATTTAGGTTTGTTTACGGGTATTACGTTAAATAGATTAAGAAATGTAGAACACGACGTAAAAATTATTAACATGGACATCGATGATTTAACGGAAACTTTATCTAACTTAACTTTAGGATAATGTATATTAGTATTGTAAAAATGTATTAAATTTACACTGTTTTATGTCATTGACTATACCTCAATCTCTTTCTCGGTCAGATTAACTCAATCCACACGAGATTGGCTGGTAGACATTGTCTCATGTCACCTAATAGAACAAGGCTAACTCACCTACATCATGAACAAAGTACGTCTACTGAGAATTGTGATACAAGTCTTAAGCATCGTGCTGTTACGCGAGCCAGCAGCGCGCTTCTTCTGCAATGATCAGTGGCTCCGGGCTCTAAAACACTGCTCGATCGATGTCCTTCTACAAAGGCTTAAATATATAATAGATTTCTGCAGTCTGCGTACTATTATGATCTTATTTAATCGTGGTTTCTTCGAGAACGAGCCAGATATTATTCGTGTTCTTGGCAAGAGTATCCAGCGTCATGGAATGCAGTCGGCCTGGCAAGTCAGGGACATCATGCACCAGTATCTATTGCTCTTAGGTAATTCAAAACTTTTAAAATCCATATAAGTCAGCGAGAAATATGTAAATTTTAACTTTTGACAGATCTCGATAATATGATGGCTGATCTGGAAGGAGATGGTGTGATAGAGTTAGTTCGGCTGGATGATGATGATGATGATGAGGAGATGTTGGAAGAGAAGCCCGAGGTGGCATTAAATCTCAAAATGTCGGATACCGAGCCACATCAATCTTCGGCAGACGTGACCATTTGCAGTGCAAGTGTAACTCCATCCACTGTTTCTTCCTCGATGGAGACCGATGCAGCATTGATGATTACCCCAGAGCCATCTACGTCGTACATGACAATACCTATTAAGGAAAATCATGACGATGACAACGGTAGCATTGATACCAACATAAACAATAACAACAACAACAGCAACAACAACATGGAGATCAGCTTTCCAAAAAAAGAGGAAGAAGATGACGATGGAGTAGTCTCCGATGCTTCGTCATCCTCACAATGTTCCATCTGTTCTTCAAGTTCTACCACTTTAAGTGGTGGCGAGACATCAGGACATGATACGGATGATGGCGACGACGTCGACGAGACCTCTGAATGTAAGCATTTCATGTATTTTTGATGATAATGATGATGATGATGATAGCACCACTGGTAAATGGCGGAATATAAATGTAAAAACTAGGCGTTTACTTGCAGGAGCGTGGTGGTGGTAGTGGTGGTGAACAATCAATGTGGCGGTACATCATAGTTCATCAAGAGCGTGCAAAGTACTATCGGATTTTTTGTCTAAATGACCGTGAAGCCGTCGTCAGTATTCGTCGATCACCAGCATTCAACGCTGACGTTTCAGAGTGGCTAAGTCGCGGTCTACACGAGATCCACAGGTACGTGTGTAAGGATACTAGACCCACCGATTTTAGCGGGATGTCTATAAACTCGACGCAGTTTCGTCACGGTGTTGTGTGGATTTCGTATAGACAAGTGCGTGAATTGTATGTAAGCGATATACTCGAACTCTTGGAGAGCGTTTCGCAGAGTAATAGTGGTCTTGAGATTGACGAGGCACTGACAATAACTGTCAACACGGTGTCGGTGCCTCCAGGGCGCGGTAGAGTCGCGCTCACATGTGAGTCAGTCTTCAAACGCTCCATCCTGAACATTCAAAATACGGATAATCTCTGTCTGTCAAGATCACTCGTGTGCGCGCATATACACGCCATTCGTGGTGACGCTCGCACGGGATATCTGCAGAAAATGTGGGATAAAGTCAGACAAGGTAATGGTAAATTTCAAAGGGAGAAGGCTCTAAAACTTTGTAAGAGCGCTAGAGTCATCGTGTCCGAAACCGGCTGCGGACTGCTGGAGATAAAACTATTTCAGGAGTATTACGCCTGTTTAGGTGTGGCTATAGTCGTGTTTTCGTTTCGAGGATTTGCTCGTGGTGAAAAGCCATTGTTCGATGGTAGCGAATACGTATACAATGACGGAAATACTGTCAGATATACTCTCCACATTATGTATTACGAGAACGCGAGACATTATCAGCCCATTTTAAACTTGGTGGCTGCAGCCGGTAGTCGGGGCTATTGTTTGTCGTGCAATAGAAAAATCATAAAAGATAGGACACACCGATGTCCAAATCGTTGTCGTAGTTGTCTGCAGAGTCCACCTTGCGAGCGTGACACACAGTCTGATGTGCATTCAGAGTGTCCAGGATGCGCTAGAACGTTTCTCAGCCAGACCTGCTATCTCAATCATTTGAAAGCAGATTCATTTGATAAGGGCCACATGGTATGCGAAAGTTTGAAAATCTGCTCGAGATGCTGTAGAACTATGAGAATTAATAACACGTCTGCACACGTGTGCGATCACGTCTATTGTAAAATATGTAACCGAATGCAACCAATCGGACACTTATGCTTTATGCAACCTCTTACTACACCACGTCAGTCAGGCAGTACTGCTGTAAGAAAGAAGCAGACGTTGTTTGTGTTTTACGATTTTGAGACCCAGCAGTCGGACACTGTGATGGGCGACGATAGGACACACACACACATTGTAAATCTGTGCGTTGTGCAGCAGGTGTGCAGCGCGTGTCTGCACGACGAAAATATTTCAGAGTCGTGCAATTTTTGCGGGACACGAGAGTACGTGTTCGCGGATGAGCCGGTCAAGCAGTTGATCGATTTGGTTCTGGCGCGCAAAAAAAATATCGGCTCGGTCATTTGCATAGCCCACAATGCTCAGGGCTTTGATGCGCAATTTATTCTGAAACATCTAATTGAGCGCAGAGACTTTCGCGAGACGCCAAACCTGATTTTAAGAGGGTCGAAAATAATTATGATGCAATTTGCGCACGTAAAGTTCCTGGATAGTTTAAACTATTTGCATATGCCGCTGAGTGCTCTGCCGAAAGCCTATGGACTGGGTAACATTGAAAAAGGCACTTTCCCCCATCTATTCAATACGTCGGATAATCAAAATTATGTGGGTGAAATGCCGCCTATTGAGAGTTTCTCGCCAAACTCGATGAGCGTTGAGGCGCGCAAGGCGTTCCTGGAGTGGTACGGTAACAAACGAGAGCAAAATTACGTGTTCGATTTTCAGCACGAAATCGTGAAGTACTGCAAGCAGGACGTTAAGATATTGCGACTCGCATGCATTGCGTTCCGCAAGACGTTCATCGAGTGTGGCTCGACAGATCCGTTCGAGGAATGCGTCACAATAGCGTCCTCCTGTATGCGGGTATTCCGCAAGGCATTTTTGCGAAAGAATACAATAGGGATTATACCCACTGGTGGCTATCGTCGGGCCAATAAGCAATCGCTAAAAGCAGCTCAGTGGCTTACGTGGATGGAGCACGAGACGCGTTGGCGAATACAGCACTCTATGAATTCGCGGGAAAAGTGACTGCCCGAGGGACCCCTCGTGGACGGATTTTGCGAGCTGGAAAATGGCGAGAAAGTAGTACTGCAATTTCACGGTTGCTACTGGCATGGCTGTGCTCGCTGTTACACAGCCAGTCGCGATTTACCGGGTGTGAACGGTGGCGAGACTTTGGCCGAGAGGTACGAGAGAACGCTCAGAGTTTCGGCGAAAATCAAACGGCACGGGTATCGCTTGATCGAGAAGTGGGAGTGCGACTTTGATCGCGAGTACTGAGAAAACGATAACATGTCGTCGTATATAAGAGAGGCTACGCGGGACTGGCACAAACCACTCGATCCACGAGATGCATTTTTCGGCGGACGGACGGGTAACACTGTCAAATCGTACGATGTGCGGCCGGGAGAAAAAATTAAGTATGTCAATGTCTGTTCTTTGTATCCGTATATCTGCAAGTACGGTCGTTATCCTACTGGTCATCCGAAACTCTATGTCGGTGAGATGGAGTGCGCGCAAATTCTCGGTACCGACAACGACATTAGCGGTATCGACGGCTTAATCATGTGCGAGGTATTACCACCGAGGAACCTCTACCATCCAGTTTTACCCGTGCGAATGCATAACAAGCTGCTCTTTCCGCTGTGTCGGTCGTGCGCCGAGACCTTATGTCAGACGGACTGCGAGCACAAAGACGCGAGAGAGCGCGTTTTTGTCGGGACGTGGGTGGCCGACGAGTTGAAGTTTGACCAGTTTGACAAGCGAACCCGGCAAGGCGGTCTCTTTTTCGAGTACATAGATAAATTCTTTGCGGAAAAAATGTATGCCTCGGGATATCCACCAGAGTGTGGGGATGGCACCGATCAGACGGCAATCGACTCATTTCTCGAGAGATTTGAGCGCGCGGAGGGCGTAAAACTGGACAAGAGTCGCATCAAACTTAATCCCGGTCTGCGTTCCGTTGCAAAGCTATGTCTGAATTCACTGTGGGGAAAGTTCGGTCAGCGGGCGAATATGACAAAAACGGAGATAATTCATGATCCCGAGAGACTCTTTGAACTTCTGACCAGTGCGGATAAAGTAGTGTCGTCTGTTTTACCGGCCAACGATGAAATTCTTTACGTCAGCTGGGCCTACAAAGACGACGACGTCGAGATTGAACCGTCAGTTTGTAGCGCGGTTATCGCTGCTTACACCACAGCGCTAGCCCGGCTCAAGCTGTTTGCCGAACTCGAGCCCACTGG
>JACCIB010000184.1:237500-273583 GCA_018906965.1 Philotrypesis tridentata | reverse complement strand
TATAATTTATTTTTAAAAAAGCATTTGATTATTTATTATGCTTTATAAAAAATTAATTAGACGCAAATATTCGTCAATGAATAAAATTATGCAAAAAACGAATTTTGAATTTGGCGCTTACCGACGGGGCCGCGCGATATTCTTTCGAAAAGGCTATTCATCTAGTAACCTGTTTTACCGTATGATTGAGAATTCAAGAGCGCAAAAACACTTGCTTTGAATTTTCATATCAACTTTTATTCTGCATTGCTCAATATTATTAAATAATTTATTTTATAATATTGATAGCATTTGTGGTTAAAAGTAGAGTAAGTGAGAGTGATTTGTGATCAAGATGAGTCCAGACTCAAGATATAGAGTTTTCAGGATCATCTGACAGAAAAAGAAGATTTGGAAGAAGAAAGAGAAGACCCAAGATTTTTCATCAAAAACAGCAATGGGAAGTTTCGACAACAGCACCAGCACCAGCATCAGCATCAACATCTATACAACAAGAACGAGCAACACCAATCACTTCAGCATCACCTACGCCTGATACAGTTCCTTCAACGTCCAGGGAATGGAGTTCAAGATCTGCTGCGCAAGCTTTACCAGGTACCTCAACATCAGTACCGCCAGAAATTCCTGTGTCTAGGTCTAGACAAAAATTAAAATCAATTTATGTAGAACCGAGTGAAATTCAGAATAGAATCTTTGACATTTCTTTGCTTCTGCCAGGATTACAGGAGTTTCTGGCTTGTAAAGCTTGTGGCGGATGCATCAAATTTGATGAAGTTGATGTACGAGGTCTTGGTAGCAAGCTATCCATCACCTGTACATCATGTAACGCAGTTGCTTTCATCGACTCCAGCAGAAAAGTTGGAAAACAAAGTAACGCTTATGAAGTGAACAAGCGTGCAGTTATAGCCATGAGAATTCTTGGTCATGGGCACACTGGTTTGAGCACTTTATGTGGAGTAATGGATTTTTCTACTCCAATCTCTCACAGTAATTTTGACAAAATGAATCAAGACTTGAAAGATGCAAGCTTGATTACAGCTAAAGAGTCGATGAAAGCAGCTATGCAGGAAGATTGCAGTACGGAAAATCAAGAAGATGATCACCAAACTGTATCAGGCGATGGTAGTTGGAGGAAACGAGGACATTCATCTCTTCAAGGAGTTTCAACACTAATACGCCATGCTAATGGAAAGGTGATTGATGTTGCTCCGAAGCAATCCTTTTGCCTAGCCTGCGAGAAACGACCAGAAGAGGATACAGCACAGTACAAGGAATGGTATGAAGCCCACCGAGAAAAGTGTTCTGCCAATCACGAAGGAAGCTCTGGCAAGATGGAAGTGGATGGCATCGTCGAAATGTTCCAGCGATCTGAGTCCATCCATGGTGTAATGTATGCAAATTACATTGGAGACGGAGATTCAAGAGTCTTCAAAGCACTTTCCAATGCTAAACCCTATCAAGATTTCACCATCACGAAGAAGGAGTGTGTAGGACACGTTCAGAAGAGGATGGGTTCGAGGCTCAGGAACCTGAAGAAAAGCTTGGCTGGCACAAAACTAACAGATGGCTTGGGCATTGGTGGAAGAAACCGTCTAACTGCTCAAAGGATTGACCAGTTGACGAAGTACTATGGCAATGCCATCCGTGGCCATAGTAATTCTGTTGATGAAATGAGAAATGCCATATGGGCAACATTTCATCACAAAAAATCTACAGATGAAGATCCAACTCACCACCTTTGCCCGCAGGGATCAAGATCTTGGTGCAAGTGGCAGAAAGCCAAGGCGAACAACAACTTGAAGAACTTCCACCATGGAGATAGTATTCCTGCTGCCATCATGAACGCAATTGAACCGATTTACGAGGACTTGACGAAGCCAGACTTGCTTGAGAGATGCATTGGAGGCTTCACGCAAAACAGTAATGAAAGTTTCAATCATTCTGTTTGGAAGCTCATCCCCAAGCATAGTTTCAGTGGTCTGACAGTCCTCGAAATTGGTGCCTACATCGCAGTCACTTGCTTCAATGAAGGCAAAGCAGGACTGCTTGAAGTCATGAGGAAGTTCAGCGTGTATCCAGGATCCTCTGCAGTCAACTGGGCCAAGCTTCAGGATCAGGAGCGGCTTCTCTTGTCCGACAGAAGAGAACTACACTCAACACTTGAAGCACGACTGAGCCAAAAGAAAGAGAAGTCATCAGGATGATGACTTCTACAGAGCTGGTGCTTATTAAACACACATACACACATTACACACATATCCAAATACTTATACACCATACACAACCTCACTTGTAAACAAACAACATAATTTACAACACAAACACTAAAAGACACTGAAACACATTCACAATTTTTTTCTGTGTTTTTCACTTTTGTTTTCCTTTTTTTTTAATTTTTTTCATTAAACACTTTTCACACACACATCACACATGTCACAGCATCAGCTCTGTAGAAAACAGTCTAGCTGAAAAGTAGGTCAGAGAGCAAGCTAAACAGCTGATTGGAGCTGTCTGCTTGCTTTCTGCCTCCTTAGCTCACCTGATGGACTGTTTTCTCTAACCTCTCAACTACATGAACTTGATATGATGATGATAGTTCTACTCTTCTGTTCATCACATGTAAGTATAGAAACTTATTTATTTACAATAAAAGCATTTTTATAGCTTAATTATAAAAATGTTTCAAATTTAGAAAAATTACTTTTTTTAATGATTTTTCATTTTGTTTCATTTCAGAGGACTGGACACGAATAAAATTTTTGGATTATCCTCAAACTTGACAAAGATGACCAGGATACGTATATCTTTGACTTAAATAAGGTCCAGGTGTGAAGAAAAATTGTAAGTATATTTTATATCATTAAATGTCAAGTTAAACTTTAAATGCTTTTTTCTCAAGTTTTGAATTTTTCTCATCTTAGGTCAGTTACCGCATGATTTCTCAAGAACCAATGGACCAATCAACCTGAAATTTTTTGGAGAACTCCAGGAGGCCTTTCTTCACTGCTTGAACGGAACAGAATTTGCAAAGATAAGTCAAAAGTGAATGTTATGTATCTAAACATACGTAACATTCACTATAATTACATATATTATAACTTATACGTTGCTAAAATTAAAAATTTTTATTTTTCAGTAATTTCCTGCGTTCAAGCTGAGGAGAAGGCAATTTAGAAGATTTTCCATCCAGTTTGGAAATAATTCATCAACCAGAACTTGAAAATTCATGCGGCAAAGGAAAAAATATGCAGAAATTTAGTACTGTATACATGGAACTATTTACATAGTAAGTATGCATAAATAATTTTTTAAAAATATTGAAATTTACTATTAATATGTATATTTTCATTAGGAAACAAAATTTTTTTTATATTCATTATAAATAATTTTTAATTACCTATTAATTGATAAATTGTTTTTTTCAGGTTTAACTCAGGCATAACCCCTTAAGACTTTACTATTTATTCTGTAAAATAATTATGGTGTTATGGTTTTTTTTTCGGTAAAAGTATTCTTTGGTGTAATACGAATCTGATGCTATGGGGTTTATGGTGGTCTATGGTGTTTCTATGGGGTTTTAAATTTTTGCAGTTTTATTGCGTTTTTGAAAGTTTATGGTGTTTTAAGCAGTTTTATGGAGTTTCATGTTTTAAGGAGGTTCAAGTTTTTGAAAGTTTATGGTGTTTTATAGGGTTTTTCTAGGGTTTCATGTTTTATGGAATTTTTGAACTTTTATGCGGTTTCATGTTTAATGGGGTTAGAAATTTTATAGGGTTTTAGGATGTTTCGACATTATGAAATTTTGTGATATTTTATGATATTTTTTGTTTATGTTAACGTTCTTTGGTGTAATACGAACCTGATGCTATAGGGTTTGTGGTGGTCTATGGTGTTTCGATGGGGTTTCAAGTTTTTGCAGTTTTATTGCGTTTCATGTTTTATGGGGTTTTATGGAGTTTCTTGTTTGAGTGGGTGTAAAGTTTTTGAAAGTTTATGATGTTTTATTGGGTTTTAAGTTTTTGCAGTTTTATTGCGTTTCATGTTTTATGGGGTTATATGGAGTTTCTTGTTTTCGTGGGTGTCTTTATATATGTATAAGGGTTCGAAGGGTCAAAAAATCGATATAGCTATAACTTTGGGAATTTGTTCTGGAGGTTACCTGTGATTATTCTGAATTTTTTCAGATTTTTCGCATTGATAAAAACAATTTTTTTTTATTTTTTGCTGATTTCGCATTTTTTACTCTTTAATTTTGAATTTTCATCGATTTTTAGCTCGGAAAGGAAGATATAAATAATAAATTATAAATTTAAAATTATAAATTGATACTATATTCATAATTAAAAGTTACGGTTGAAATATCGAGCGAGTGAACGTTTATGCAGTTTGGTGTTTTATAGAGTTAGAAAATTTATAGGATTTTATGATTTTTCTTTGTGAAGGATATTGTCAAATCAAAATATATTTCTATATAAGGTAAATAGTGTTGTCCATTTATTTTTTTTCTTTATATGGTCAATGTTATCTTATATAATACACAATGTATTATAAATAATATATTATCATATTCGTATATGATATTTAACATTTTATTTTAAATAGTATTTTTGACATCTGATACTAATAATAATAATATTTTCTTAAATTATTTTCATATACTTTGCAAATACATATTGTTAATACATACAATAAAATGACTCTATCGCCCTACTCGAGTAAAATTGATTTTAGAATACAGGCTCTGCACTGCATATTCTCACACTGGAGATCTGTATGCAGGCAGGCCTCAAAAAAATATAAAAGAGAGAAATATAAATTTCTCTCTGTTGGCGTTTCGTCGTTCGTTGTTAATATTTTATTCATACTTTTTTCCTGAAAATAGTAATAAAAATATTTTAATTTAATACGCATGTAAAATGTGTATCTCGTGATTCATGGAATAAAGTTTAAAATTTACCTTAGTATTTGTTAACTGTAGAAACATTTTATGTTTGTTAAATTCTTTTTTATATACTGAATTCATTCAATGTATAATCTGTGTAAGTGTGTGGTAATAATACTGTGTTAATAATTATATTTAATGTTCCTTGTATATACTGAATACATTTGAATCTACTTATAATCTGTATAAATGTGTAGTGATATTACTGTGTTAATACATATTACATTGATATTATTGATTGATATCATAGATACATTCATTAGATTGTGTTAATACTTTTTTCCTGAAAATGGCAATTTAAATATTTTAATTTAAATATACATATGTAGAATGTGTATCTATGAATTAATTGAATAAAGTTCAAATTTTACCTTATCAATTATTAACTGTAGAAACGATTCATATTAGTGGAAATCAGTTTAATGATTCATTTTTACCTATTTATAATTTTATTTGTATAGTTTATTTTTGAAAATTATAATCACAATTTCATTAATCAAATTACAGAGATATAATGTACTTATTTGTATATTCATTTCTATTCTTAATTGTGTCAATACATACTCTTACTACTCCGTTAATACCGTTTGCGTGAAAATAATAATCATTAAAAAACACATATAAAATTAGCAATATTATACATGTAGCACTTATTTACGTATAAAGTTAAAATTGTACCTTACCAATTTTAAATCTGTACAAACACTTAATATTAGTGAAGCTGTGCTCAATTGTTTAGCTAACATTATTTGACTGTTGTCATGACGGTGTTGTAATGATAGCTGCCGCTTCATTCAGAGGCGTTGTTCTTGTGATTCTATGAATTTTACCAATAGTATTGAAGCTGCCTCTTGATTTAGCGGCGCTTTTTATAACTCTCTTTGTAATTCCATGAATTTGAACACTATTCATTTAGCGGCGCTTTATTTGTAATTTCGTAAATTTTACTAATATTGACTTGTCGGTGCTCTTTCTGTAATTCTATAAATTTTACCGATAATATACATGATGTAGCTGGATTTAATCTTAGCTGCCGCTATACTTGATATTAGCTGCCGCTTTATGATTTTTTCATTATTTAATAAAAGTACTATACATTAATATAAAGTTAAATTATAAAATTTCTTGATACACAATATTTTTTGTATAAACTTTATTATCTTTTTTATTTTTTGTTTCGTTTTTTATATCAAGTCGCAAGTACTCTGGATGTGTTGTTCTGGATAAAGCAACATATGATTGACCATGAGAAAATACTGAAGAGGGTAGATATATACCAACTTTTTTGAATGATTGTCCTTGAGCTTTATTAATTGTCATTGCGTGTGCAAGTCTAATTGGAAATTGTCTTCTGGTCATAGAAAATGGTATTTCTTCTACTGCTGGTGTTAAACTTATTCTAGGTAATATAACGTTTGAACCAGTTTTTTCCCACTTATTATTTCTGCTAAAATGGAATATTTATTCATGTCTTTTATAATTAATCTTGTGCCATTGCAAAGACCGTCGTTTAAATTGAAATTTCGTAATAACATGACTATGGCTCCTTTTTTAATACAAGTTTGCGCGGTGGTAATCCATTAGGTGTTAACGAGTTTAAAAATTCTGTAGGTAAAAGTGTGTCTAAGTTTTCATTATTAGAATCTTCTGCTGAATCACTGCTTAAAAATATATGTTCTTGTTCATTGATAAGTGATAAAATTTTATTATTTATTTCCAGAACGTCAGAGTTTTTTGGTGCCAATATGATATTTTCGTAATATTCAGGATTGCTTGGTTCAATTATTATACCATATATTTCATTAATTATATTTTCTTTTCTTAACATTTCTTCGGGTATACTTATTACTTCATGTTCTTTTTCAAAATTGTTTGCAAATATTCCATCTCCTACATTTAAAAGCCATTTTTTGAACTGTGTAATTAATTCAACAATGCGTATATTTTGTTTTAAACTTACAATTTTAAAACTGTTCCATAAATTACTCTTTTTTATACAGTTTTCGACTATTTGTGATCTGTTTCCATGTCTAACAACTGGTAATATTTGCCGAAAATCTCCAGATACAATGACAATTTTATTACCAAAAGTATTGTCGTTATGACAAACATCTTTAAACATTCTATCAACTGCCTCAAATGCGTACTTGGAAGTCATTGATATTTCATCCCAAATAATAACTTGAACATCCCTCATTACATGGCCAATAACACTGTTTGCAGTTATATTGCACGTACTTTGGTCATTAACATTTAATGGTAATTTGAATGTTGTATGCACAGTTTTTTCATATTGTAATAAATTAGCAGCGATTCCAGTACATGCAACCGTTAAAAAGTTTATATAATTTATTTTGAAATAAGTTATAAGTGTATTTAATAAATAACTTTTACTGCTACCTCCAGGACCGTCGATAAATATGCAATTATCATCTGATTTTTTGTTAATACAATTTATTATCATATTATAAATAATTCTTTGTGCGTCTGTTAATATTGAAATTGGATTTGCGCATAAATTGGAGTTATTGAAATAGAAACTGTCGTTGTCATTATCAGGAATATTGTAAGTAAATTCATTTGCTTCAGTGATATGTGGTGGACTATAATCTTTTGTTGAAAATCCATGGGAAATTAAAATTTCTTGTACTACATTTAATGCATATTGTACGCCAACTTCTTCAGACATTTTTGGTGGATAGAATTGTGTTTTATATTTTTCAAATAATTTTGGAGCATTAATTGGATTGTGAAATACACAAATGTAAGCAAATAATTGACACATACTTTTTGGAAATTTATACTGTGATGCTTCTTCTAAACATTTATCTCATTCTTCATCTGTAGTCATTAAATTTCTTGCTTTGCAAACTTCATAATAACTTGAATATGTTATTCCATCATATGATTTTAAATATTCATATGATGTAGCTCCTTTAACATGTAATAATAATAATCGGAGAAAGAATTTTTCTTTTTGTTTAGGATTTACTAAATACATCCTACTCAAAATTGGTTTGTTATAATGTTTACGTTTATTCCATTTTTTTTCTTTTTTATCGAATGTATAATATCTAGGGATTTCTGTATATAAATAATTGTGAGCTTCTGCATCTATTTGATTGAGTTCAAACCAAGCAGTAAGTTGTGTTCCAACGTTTTTATTCAATATTTTCTCTTCTTCATTCTTTACAAAATAAATTTGTTGTTGATCTTTATCATGAACAGGCAGTCTATTAATAGTATGTGATAATTCACTCATATTATATTGTAATAAACGATGCATTGCTTCTGGAGGACAAACGTATCTTATATTAATGTATTGTTTGATTTCATCATACTGTATTTCAGTATCCTCCATTTCATCGTTATTTTCATTTTCTAACTTCATTTCAATAAAATTACAGTCATGACCTTTATAACAGTATTTAAACAAATATTTTATACACATTATAGTTGAACAAACTTCAACATTTATGTGACTATTATATTTTAATAGTAAATATGGGTTGTAAGGTACAACAAATCTATTATCAGCCCATTTTTTCGTAGAATAAAAAATTTTTTTATTATTGTTAGTCCTTTTATACAAAGGATAACCAGTGTTGGTAATAGTATTTTCAATAAATTATTTTGGAAATTTTTTTGTACATGTATTAGTTTGTAAATCCATAGATGGAGAGTGTTTATTTTGTTCTCCACAAGGACCATGAATCATAAACTGTTTAACAATTTCATATAATCGTGGATTTCTGGATTCATCAGGAATTTCTGCGGAAATGATTTCATCTATTTGATCATTATTATATAATTTATCTTCTTTGGATAAAAAAATTAGCATATGTGTATGAGGTAAGCCTCTTTTTTGTAATTCAATAACATATGTAAATGCAATACAATTTCCAAAAATATTCTTCTTTACAATGTCTTGCTTAAGTTGTTTTACTTTTTCATTAAAAACCTTTACAACTATATCTGGTCTATCCATAGGTACCTCAAAATCTTCAATATTATTTGTAATTTCTTTCCATGTAGGATTACATGTCATAGTTATAAATAAGTCTGGTTTTCCATACGTTTGAATAATAACCATTGAATCAATGAATTTTTGATGCAAAGCTCGAGGACTTCCTGTAAAACTTGATGGTAGTATAAACATTTTTCCAATATTTAAATCATCATTTTTGTTAGAAAATTTATTTTTTATATGATCCATTAATCCTTGATATAATTCTGTCCTTAGATTATTCTGATTTTTTTTTAATGTAATATAATCTTGAACACTCCACCTTAACTCATGCATCAACAATATATTGTTGGAACAACTTTCCTGAATTAATGTAAGGACTGAAATCATCTCTTATACTTAATTTATAATTATAGAATTGTAGCGTGTACATATTCTTGTTGCTATTGTTTAATTTCATATACGGGTTCCATCCAAAACCACCTTGTGGAAAAATTAATGGATATGTCATTGGGTCTACATGTTTACTTATAGTTGGGATTCCAATTGGTGTTTCTGACTTGGGATATATGCAGATATCTCTGTCTATTGGAGGTTCTCCGTCATTTGCTTCAAATACTACAGCAACTTCATTACATGCTGCAATGTTATGACGATTTTTATCTAAATTTTGATTTCTTATTATTAGCATTTTTACTTCCGGAATATTTGTATTATTAATATTAACTTTTCTATTTGCCTGTAATTCGACTTCATGCATCATTCTATAAGCTTCAGCATATGGATTCTTTTTTCTTAAATAATTATCTAATTTCCTTAAAATCTTTTCAGAACATTGAAAAGTACTATTTTCAATTCTACTTTTGTTTGCTTCTTCATTGTCGATAATATACATTTGACCATATCGTCTTGTTTTATTTTCTGGCTGATGCAATGCTTAAACATCATGATATATTTGTCCACATATACAGATAACTTGTGGACCTGGAGTGAAAATTTTATCAAATTTAACATCAAAACTTGCAAATGCCAACATGTTATTGTATATCCTTCTATCATTTCTAAATTATTTATTTGTTGTAATTAAATGTTTTATGTCTTTCGGATACTCATATTTTTTGGTACAGTTATTTTACCTTGATGACAACAATTAGAAAATTTATTATTGTTTTGATTTTCAAAACTAAAATGTTTTGCTTTACAATGTTCGCATTCTAAAGTTAAATTGCCAACATTATTTTCTGGTATTAGAGCTTCATGAATATCTGTGGTGGCTATAAATGCACATTTATTGTTTTTTGTTTATACATTACATTTTTGTTTTCCGTCTTTACAAGTTTCAATTTTTCTTCTTTTTGTTTCAGTAATTTTTTTATTTAAATTGTTACTTTTTCGTTTTCTATTAGATTGATCTCTGAAATTTGTTATATTATAATGTAGAAGTTGTTCCGTTGTTAATTTTGTGCATTTCACATACAATTCTTGAATTTGAAGATTTTGTAATTGTTCAGCTATGTCATTAGATACAATATTATTTTATTCTTGTAATAATTTCACATTATAATTTTGTTTATCTTTAACGTTGCCAATGTTCACTGATTTTGATTTTTGTTTTTCATAATATTTTTTATTTTTATTTTGTACAATTAATTTCTCGTCTTTCTTAATTAAAGTGCGTGTGTAAGATTTTTTAGCTTTGTCTAATTTATCTATTTTATTTTTATTATAATAGTTTTTATGTTTTTCACGTTTGATTATGTCTTCATCTTTCTTCACTAAATGATGTATGTAAGATTGTTTCGCTCTGTCTAAAATTTTTTTTTTTATTATTCTGATAATATTTTGCATTTTTTTCTTGTACTTTTGTTCTACTAAGTTCCTTAGTTGATTTTTGTAAGTGTTTAGAATTATTGAAAGTACTTTGAATATGTTGCTTAGTTTCTTTTAAAATCTTATTATTATGTTTCTTAACAGCATCATAAGAGCAAATTTCTTCTACCTTTTTGGATGTACTTTGATTATCTTTTAAAATGTATTTTTTATTTGCAGGTTGCTGAAATTTAGATGATTCATTTATTTTAATGTTGTCTATTTCACTTTTTGTGTTGTTAATATGAGTTTTTGTCACTGTTGCATACGATTTTGTTTCTGTTATTTTTCTTTTACTAAATGATTCCAGTAATTGACTTTGTTCTTTTACTAAATTATCTAATTTTTGTGACTCGAATAATTCCATATTAATATTTTGACAAGTAAAATCTAACAAATTAAAATTGTTTGCATGCTGCACATCACGATTTAATGGAATAGTACTGGAAATAATATTGTAATGGCTAAGTGCTAAAGGAAACATTTCTAAAGATTTTGTCTTATAAATTTTTAATAAGTGTTTTCTCATTTCATGTCATTTCGTTTCATTTCATTTCATATTCAACAATTATCATCACTGTTAACTTCAAGAGAATAAACCTACAGAAATTTATCTAGCGTGCCCAGAAACTTACAATCACATGGAACAGATTGAAATATTGTATTAAATACATATGTTATAGAATTAACATTATACATCATTTAATTAACATTATAATATTATTTTATTATAAATTATTATATAATTAATAATAATTAATATAATAATTTCATTGGCAATTATTATATACAAAAAAATTTTCAATTATAAATTATCTAACATACTTAAAAAATAATTTTTGTATAATATTTAAATTAAAACTTAAGTACGGCTGAATTATTGAGCGAGCGTCAGCGAGCGAGGTGCCTCTGGCTGGTAATGTATTAAAATCATCAAGCACAAGTACCTTAACACTTCATTAAATATCACTCAAACAACGGTTCACAGTTTTTTAACGATAAAACTTAAAACTTTATTCTGTTCTACAATGTTAGTAGCGCAAATTATTTTTGTATAAAAGGTATAATAAAACTAGCTTTTTTCTACAGAACTCTTTTTTAGTATGATTTTTTGACTATGTTTTAATTTAAAGTTATATAAGTCTCGTTGGTACGTAATTATTCTTCTGAAACCATAAAATGGAGCCTTACTAATTTTTTTATCATATATAGGAAAAAGCAAAAATTTAAAAGTTTTTATTGAATCTCGTCAAACTTTGATTTTGCATGACATATGTTATAATAGATAAGCAGTTTTAGATCTTACTTTTTATTATACTTCATATTTTATTATCGTAGTAAATATTTATAGCTAATGAATATTTTTTTTTTCAGAAAAAAATTTAGCAGCTGCGTGCCCCTAAATTGGTAGCTTCGTTTTGTTTTTCTTCTTTTGTGCTTCTTCACGTTTGTCCTGATACCGATCCTATAAATACTGATCATGAACTCTTTATTTTAGTCCGTGGTCATCCGACAAAAGGGAAAATTATTTGGGAAGACTACGTTGATATTAAAAAGGTCTGGAATGCTTTACGTTGGTTAAAAATTTGAAATCCCTTGTATTTTAATATGCAATTACCATCTGATTCTGAACAACTTCAGGATATTCTTTTGAACATGGATATACAGTGCGAAGACACAACAGTAGATAATAAAAATAATCATGAAAACAATAATATGCAAGAAAATTATTCTAAAAATAACATTGAAACAGATGATAACAACGGGGATCAAATTGATATTGTTACGGACGTACGGGAAAATTCACAAGTAGCTGCATTAGTAATACAAAAATCATAATCAGATCAGTATTATGAACAATGTTATATTTATCCATTATATGCCAAAAGAATAAATGAAAGCGACTCAAAGTTATATCAGATGTTACAAATATATGCCACTTCTTTAGATGTCCGTGCCCAAGATTTAAATTTAAAATGCTTTGCCGATTAATATCCTTATGGGATGTATGGACAGCACAAAAAAAGTTCTACAAATTTAAGAGATTATGATTATATTAAATCCAGATTAATATCAAAATACCCACAATTTAGACTAAATATTCAGTACCTATAATATTTTTTATTGAATGATAATATCAGACAGATCAGTGCTGGAATCTTTCACAAATTGAATGTTATTAATCCGCGTTATAAATATACTGTGAAGGAACTTTTAGAACAATTAAATCAAGATCAATTAGAATCCAATTTAGGAACTATATTCTCACGATTGAGAGGTATTGAAGCATATTGGAAAAAGGTTAGAAATGAACTGCAATGTGATGAATGAGTATGGTCCTGCTACATTTTTTACTACATTAAGTCCTGGCGAGGGATGTGGTCTGCATTCGCTGAATACGTACGTGAAGCAAACGGTTGGGAACATGATAAGAGGTCTATTAGTGAATTAATAGCTGCTGATCCTCTTTCAGCTTCCAGGTACATTAGGAACAAATTTGAAGCAATGTTACGATATATATTTTCTACAGCAAATCCGATAGGAAAAGTAGCGCATTTTTATTATGTTTGTAAATATAAGAGTAGAGGATTACCTTATTATCACTGTTTATTTTGGATACAAAATGCTCCCATCTATGGTACAGCTTCAAATAAAGAGGTCTAAGAATTTATTTTACAAAATATGACGTGTCGAATATCTGATCAACGTATATCAAGGGGCACGGTAGCGCCACGATGGCAAGTATAAGGTACGTCAGTACACACGCCGCCGTCGGCGTCGGGCGCTAGCCAGACCCTATTATACTTCTCATAGGCCTTTTTACAAACACGGGGTACTGTTTTCTCTGCTTCGGCAGCTTTGTTTCTCACATATGAGAACTCAAATGAAAGCTTGTAACAAAACTATCAAAATCACATCAGGAACATATTTTGTGAAATGGCTTCTATCAAAAGTGAGTGAGAAGTGAAAGTTCGGAGTCATGAATTCCTCAACGAAAATTGTTCTCCCTTAGAAAAATGTTATAGGATACGTCATCGTGTGACGTCAGACCTACTAGATACATATATACTATTACTTTCATACACATGCATTATGTGGTGCAGACGACAATTACACAGTACAATAACACATTGCTAAGGAAAAATGTATATATGTCAGCAGTAACTTATAAGTGTTAATAATTAAATAAATCAGTTCAATCTAATATAAATTTAATGCAAATGTATGTTGGAAAAGTTGCAAAAGTGTTTAGCAAAGTCGATTTTCTATGCAATCAGAAGCAATCATCAACTAATAGTTTATATAATCAGATAAGTATTTAGTTTTATTTTTTATAGATATTCAATATGAATAAAGAATTTGTGAACTGATTCTTTGTTTAAATATTCTCTGTTATTTTTCAGATTATGAGGATATGAAGCTGTCAGTTGATATATAAAAGAAGTAATTGTGACAAGACAATTTTTATTGAAGAAGGTCTGATATTGAGATCTGCAGCATTGTGAAAAAAGTATATTTTCTTTAGTTTATACCTGTCTAGCAGAAGTATAAGTTTTTTATTTTTACATAAGTAAACATTCGTTTCTTCAAAACTTCATATTTCAATTTGTTTTATTTTACAATTTTAATTTTGCCCTCCTTCTGGAGGCCTGTTTCTTGGAGCATTAACTCCTCCTCGCTGTGCCCAATTGTTGCCCCTCCTTCCTCTACTGCGACCAGACTGCTGCGTTCTTTGTACGTTTGAAGATATTAAATAATTTAAAAATTGTGCAAAATTTTTTAAATTTTGATCATATCAAGGGGCGCGGTAGCGCCTCGATGGCAAGTATAAGGTACGTCAGTACATACGCCGCCGTCGGGCGCTATAGCCAGAGCCTATATACATCTCATAGGCCCTGTTGGAGATGTGACATTCGGTTTTCTTCGCATTAAGAGCTTTGTTTCTCACTTATGAGCACTCAAATGAAAGCTTGGAATAAAACTAGCAAAATCACTTCAGGATCATATATTGTGAAATGGCTTCTATCAAAAGATATTATGAAATGAAGGTTCGGGGTCACGAATTCTTCAACGCGAAAATTCTTCTCCCGTGGCGAAAAATGTTCTCCCCGGAAGTACGTCATAGTTCGTGACGTCAGCTCTACGTATACTATTGCTTGCATCTATACAGTTCATCAATTAGTGTACAGAAGAGCAGACGATAGTGTATTCACATTTTTTGATTTTTCAATACAATAACACATATGCAGTGTTAAAGAAAAATAAGTATTGTACAAAATAAAGTACCAAAGTGATTTTATTTTCAACATAATATGTAATTTATAAAGCTGGGTTTGATGAAATATTTAAAAACTGACAGATATAATTATGAAAAATTTTCACAAACAAGACTAATAGCCTCAAATTAGATAAGTATTTAGTTGTACTTTTTTTTTAAATATACAATACATGAAAGATTCATGAACTGATTCTTTGTTAAAATATATCCTTTTATTTTTCAGGTTTTTTTACTATTAGATTATATAAAGAAATAACTATTCTGTGATGTGGCAGCTAGTAAAGTGTTAAGAATTCATCTTTCAAGAAAGTTTACGTTGTTGAAGTGAATATGTAACTTTTTCTATCGTCTCCTGGGTTCACCTTTCAAGCAAGTTTCTACATTCTTGAAGTGGATGTGTAATTTTTTCTATCGTCTCCAGGGAGGTAGACTCTCAGGCTATTCGTCGAAAGGGATCCTGATGAGAAGCTAGTGACAGTGTTGTATTTTCATCATCCAAGAATCAAAGAAAATTTATACAGAATTTCCAGTTTATATAATTTTCTTGTGATGTGACAAGTTGGTTAAGTGTTAGGATTATATTCAATCTTCCACGCAAGAAAGTTTCTACAATTGTGGAAGTGCTTATGAACAATTATTAAATGTTCCTATCGTCTCCTGGGAGATAGACTCTCAGGCTATACATCGAAAGGGATCCTTACAAATAGCTAGTGTGTTTTATTGTCTTGGTTCAAGAATCGAAGAAAGTTTTAACATAGAGAATATTCAGTATAAGGAAAAAATTGTCTTGTATTGTGAGAAGCTAGTGAAGTGTGAAGAATATGCATCGCTCATGCATGAAAGTTTCTAAGTTGTTTAAGGGTATATGAATAATTCATAACTTTTCCTATCGTCTCCTGGGAGGTAGACTCTCAGGCTATTCGTCGAAAGGGATCCTGATGAGAAGCTAGTGAAAGTGTTGAATTTTCATCGTCCAAGAATCAAAGAAAATTTATACAGAATTTCCTGTTTATATAATTTTCTTGTGATGTGACAAGTTGGTTGATTGTTACGATTATATTTAATCCTCCACGCAAGAAAGTTTCTACAATTGTGGAAATGCTTATGTTAACTTTTCCTATCGTCTCCTGGGAGATAGACTCTGAGTCTGTACTTCGAAAAGAATTCTTATGAATAGATAGTAAAAGTGTTTAATTTTCTTGGTTCAGAGAATATTCAGTTTATATAAGGAAAAAATTGTCTTGTATTGTGAGAAGCTAGTGAAGTGTCAAGAATATGCATCGCTCATGCATGAAAGTTTCTAAGTTGTTTAAGTGTATATGAATAATTCATAACTTTTCCTATCGTCTCCTGGGAGGTAGACTCTCAGGCTATTCGTGGAAAGGGATCCTGATGAGAAGCTAGTGAAAGTGTTGTATTTTTATGGTTCAAGAATCAAAGAAAATTTATACAGAATTTCCTGTTTATATAATTTTCTTGTGATGTGACAAGTTGGTTGAGTGTTACGATTATATTCAATCTTCCACGCAAGAAAGTTTCTACAATTGTGGAAGTGTTTATGTTAACTTTTCCTATCGTCTCCTGGGAGATAGACTCTGAGGCTGTACGTCAAAAAGAATTCTTATGAATAGATAGTAAAAGTGTTTTATTTTCTTGGTTCAGAGAATATTCAGTTTATAAAAGGAAAAAATTATTTTCTATTGTGAGAAGCTAGTGAAGTGTCAAGAATATGCATCGCTCATGCATGAAAGTTTCTAAGTTGTTTAAGTATATATGAATAGTTTATAACTTTTCCTATCGTCTCCTGGGAGGTAGATTCTCAGGCTGTTCGTCGAAAGGGATTCTTATGAATAGCTAGAGAAAGTGTTTTATTTTGTTTTTCAATTACCGTCAATATTTCCTAAAAATTTTTTAAATTGTTACAAAGTCTAATTTTGGTACATTTATGCATTTATTAGAGAGAGATGGAAATATTTTTTAAAATTTATTTTTAAATGAAACTAAATAAAAATGATTAATGAGCATGGATGTATTGATTATAATTAATGGTTTATTGACTTTTATATAAGTCAAATATCCTTGAAACTATTACATATGGAGTATATGGCACCTGGGTGCGCTTTTCAAAGTATAAAATCTTGATTAGTTTATTTTAATTATTGTAAATGTTAAAACTGAATGTATACGGATATTCTATAGTATTTTTATAATGTCGTGCAACAAAATTTCTCTGGATTACGCTAATATTTCACTGTTTTACCTACATTTTTTTAACAAGTCATTTTTAATAAACTTGTGCTTTTTAATAAATGAGCTGTTATATTTATTTCTCACAGAGAAACCAAGACCTGTGATATTCTGGGACTTTCACAGGTTCTTTTATAATGAGTTAAGCTATCTTTTCAAATGTTTGTGTCTTCGATATTGATGATCGTACAAGTTGAACACTTGTTTTTAAGGCTTAAAAGGTTTATACGTAGAATCACTCAGAAGAATTTTGGTCACTCTGAAAATTAAAAATAACTAAGTTTTCGTTAAACATACCAATCAGAGGGATATCATGAGAAATTTGAAGTTTACCATATAGACCAATTTCAAAATAATCATCATATAAGGCATTCAAAATCGAAGAGCTAAAAATTGGTCTAGACGATTAACTTTAAATTTCATATGCTATCCCTCTGATTGATTTGCTCAATTCAAAAATAGTTATTTTTAATTTTCAGAATGCCAGAGTTCAGGCAGTTTCCAGAATGTGGGTTGAGCGTCTCTTTTCCTAAAAGGTAAAAAGATCATACAACTTTTCAAGCCCACTACTTAGAGGGATAGTATAAGAATTTTGAAGATGGTATAGTTTAGCAGTATTGAGATAATCAGAGATTAGAAATTTCAAAATTCAATAATTCAAAACTGCTGAGCGGTATCAACTGGAAAATTTTTAGATTATCCCTCTAAGTGACTGGCTTGACAATTTATATTATCTATATACATTCAACAGATCATAACGGAATGGAATTTTTTTGCCATGCCTGGTTAGGTCACTCTAGTGTATATATTGTAGTTCATAAATAAACACTACGTTAGTAGCTGATTGCTTTAAATACATCTTACCTTAAAAGCTATAAATTTAGAATATATTTAATAAACTATAACTTGTTTGCTAAATGACTCAATTCAATTTAGAATAGAACTCAATAGAACTCAATAGAACTCAATTTAGAATATATTTAATAAACTATAACTTGTTTGCTAAATGACACTATTCAATATTGACACTAAATTTATGATGTCAACCGTGTAAGTATTTATGTGAAAGTCATACAGGGGATACCACAACTTTACTGACACTATTTTTTACAGGTTTTCATAAAGTTTGAATTCGATTACAGTTTTCTAAACGTTTACCGAATTAGGTGGGTTGCATTAAAAATGATAATACATCTATCATAAAGAATCATAGGGATATTGGAAATTAACTTACATATACTTCTTTTTATTCTAAATATTATTTTCATTATTCCATAATATAGATTGAACAATTGTAAAGGATACGATATAAACTTGTATAAATATTAAAATGCTATATCACTCATGGTCTGCATGACAATAGTATACGTAACGTACAAATGCTTTCGAGAAAGCAGTTATCAGTTAATTAATTAGCAATAATTTTAGACGTACAGATTTCTTTGATGTATATTTGCGAAACAAATCATTATGGAACTTAACATAAAATTTAGTGTCAATAAAGGAAAAAAACGCGCTATTCTATTTACCTGGAGGGTGGTGTGAAAAAGATAGATTTCTTGGTAAATAATAATGATCTAAAAAAACTATTTACTCTACAGATAGTGTCTAAAAAATAATTATTATTATTATTATTACAATAATCCATGAGCAAATGTACATTAATATTTTAAATTTATTACTTATTTAGTTGATGTTAACTATTCTTTGTAATTTACATATTATATACCTTTTAAAAGTAGTGAAATCTCTCCCCCCCCCCAAACAAACCTTTTCAAGGTAAAAGCCTGGCAAGTATAAGGTCGTTTCTTCATGTAAAAATTAAAGATTAATTTTACAACTCTTGATAACCTTAATGTAAAAAAAACTCTTAATAACACTTATGCAGACAAAACCAAACTTTTATTAACATTCATACAGACAAAATAAAAATTCTTAGAGCTTACTCTAAAATTCAACTTTAATTTTCAAACTTCGACAACTCTTATGTAGTCGAAATTATAAATGCTGTATTCTATACAGTTATTTAATTATGGAAATTAAAGATCTTGATAACACTTATATAGACAAAATACTAGTAGCTTTACTGCATACTCTTAAGACGTGTTGATATTATAATCGTCAGATCAACAAATAATATATCTTCTTTCCTCTTGTGAATAAGTGATCGAACACAAATACTGGAAGAATATGTGATACTTATAGATCAAGTTGGAAAACAAATAATTATGTTAGGATGAATGTCTTCTTTTACCTCTGCAATGAGTTAATCACAATCACTCAAATCATGATGCTTATACATTAAGCTAAAAAATCCGAAACTCTCATGTATGAAAATATGAACGTGTAACCATCTTCGCGTTAAGGGTCTGTTGGACAGATTACCATTTCTTTAGTGTCACTTCTCCTTCGATTATCTATACCTTCGATTTGACATAAATTCTCATTTTAATTTTAAGAAAAGAAAGTTATGATATCAATAAATAAATTGGCAAGTTTTTTGCTATAAAAAATAATTGTTTTCAAATAAATAAATAACCGATTAAATTGAGGAAGGATTATAAATATATGTGTTCATATAAACACTCAATCCAATTGCAGCATGTGAAAAGGTGGATAGCCTGTGAAAAGGTACAGTCGGGTACAATTAAAACTTTGAATAATTGCGACTGCTGCCACGTTCTGTACATGTAATAGAATGGTATGATGTTCTTACATGACATTATCACATGACAAATGTGCCCATAATATGTAGTAATATCATGTTTGTCTAAAATTATTATGTAATTTAACAAGATTGTTTCGCATCATGAAAACTTTTTCATTTATTTATGGAAGCTGAGAGCGGATGTACAATCTACTCTACTTAGTAATTCAGTAAATGTATTGCTATCCTTATTTCATTCAAAATCTATGTCCAGGACGATTATATACAATTATATATGAGATTTAAATTCTGTTGATTTACATACATTTAAAAAAAACAGGAACAAATTCTATCATGTAGAACGCAATTTTTTGACGGAAAAACTTGCCGCCCCGTCCTATCATAGATAATCGATGAACCACTAAATGTCAGTGTAATTATCAATATCATAAAATTTTTAATATAGTTAATTTATCGTCCTATTATCCTATAATGCGTAATACTCAAATCATTATATTAAACTGTGAGACCAAGGGCCTCAAATAATAAAAAACAATGGAATTTTTTAATTAAGTAAAGATTTTAATTAAGTAAAGATTTGAAACTAAAAGCTGTAAACTACATAAATATTAATTTAAAACTTTTAAACTTGATTTATTTTCCAACTAGAGTCATAGAAATTTATTTTATAACATTTTTTTAATATGTAATAATAGTTACAATTATTTTTAATCAACTTCCTGCAATCTTCCGATAATACTAACAGAGGTTTGTAAAACATACATACAAATAACCAAAAATGAGCTTAGAATGATTGCAAGATTAAGTTTGAATTGTTCAACAAATTGAATTCGTCAAGGACAGTAATAAATACATATAGAATGAAAAATCGATTCAGAGATTTTTTAACGGTGTTTCATTAACAAGTTAATTTGGTTAACCTTGCATAATTTAAAGATGGTATACATCGTTATCTATGATAGGACGGGGCGGCAAGTTTTTCCGTCAAAAAATTGCGTTCTACATGATAGAATTTGTTCCTGTTTTTTTTTAAATGTATGTAAATCAACAGAATTTAAATCTTATATATAATTGTATATAATCGTCCTGGATATAGATTTTGAATGAAATAAGGATAGCAATACATTTACTGAATTACTAAGTAGAGTAGATTGTACATCCGCTCTCAACTTCCATAAATAAATGAAAAGGTTTTCATGATGCGAAACAATCTTGTTAAATTACATAATAATTTTAGACAAACATGATATTACTACATATTATGGGCACATTTGTCATGTGATAATGTCATGTAAGAACATCATACCATTCTATTACATGTACAGAACGTGGCAGCAGTCGCAATTATTCAAAGTTTTAATTGTACCCGACTGTACCTTTTCACAGGCTATCCACCTTTTCACATGCTGCAATTGGATTGAGTGTTTATATGAACACATATATTTATAATCCTTCCTCAATTTAATCGGTTATTTATTTATTTGAAAACAATTATTTTTTATAGCAAAAAACTTGCCAATTTATTTATTGATATCATAACTTTCTTTTCTTAAAATTAAAATGAGAATTTATGTCAAATCGAAGGTATAGATAATCGAAGGAGAAGTGACACTAAAGAAATGGTAATCTGTCCAACAGACCCTTAACGCGAAGATGGTTACACGTTCATATTTTCATACATGAGAGTTTCGGATTTTTTAGCTTAATGTATAAGCATCATGATTTGAGTGATTGTGATTAACTCATTGCAGAGGTAAAAGAAGACATTCATCCTAACATAATTATTTGTTTTCCAACTTGATCTATAAGTATCACATATTCTTCCAGTATTTGTGTTCGATCACTTATTCACAAGAGGAAAGAAGATATATTATTTGTTGATCTGACGATTATAATATCAACACGTCTTAAGAGTATGCAGTAAAGCTACTAGTATTTTGTCTATATAAGTGTTATCAAGATCTTAATTTCCATAATTAAATAACTGTATAGAATACAGCATTTATAATTTCGACTACATAAGAGTTGTCGAAGTTTGAAAATTAAAGTTGAATTTTAGAGTAAGCTCTAAGAATTTTTATTTTGTCTGTATGAATGTTAATAAAAGTTTGGTTTTGTCTGCATAAGTGTTATTAAGAGTTTTTTTTACATTAAGGTTATCAAGAGTTGTAAAATTAATCTTTAATTTTTACATGAAGAAACGACCTTATACTTGCCAGCCTTTTACCTTGAAAAGGTTTGTTTGGGGGGGGGGGGAGAGTACTTTTATACAGTTTGTGGTGCAGACGACGATTACAATAACAGAGTGAGACAACGATGACAATAACAGAGTTTAGTAATATATCAGCAAGAAATTCTATTTATTAGTTATAATAAAAATCAGTGTAAATAAAGTAAAATTTAACCTTAATATATATTTTATAAAAGCAGTGTTATTTTAAAACTGTGTTTTTTGTATATATACAATGTACACAATCAAAAATACAAAAACAAATGGTTTACAATTACATAAGTATTTTGTTTTATTTTTATAAATATAAAATACAAATAAATAATTTGTGAACTGATTCTTTGTTTAAATGTTTTCTTTTACATTTCAGATATAATTTTCTTGTGATGTGACAAGTTGGTTGATTGTTACGATTATATTCAATCTTCCACGCAAGAAAGTTTCTACAATTGTGGAAGTGCTTATGAACAATTATTAAATTTTCCTATCGTCTCCTGGGAGATAGACTCTCTGGCTATACGTCGAAAGGGATCCTTACAAATAGCTAGTGTGTTTTATTTTCGTGGTTCAAGAATCGAAGAAAGTTTCAACATAGAGAATATTCAGTATAAGGAAAAAATTGTCTTGTATTGTGAAAAGCTAGTGAAGTGTCAAGAATATGCATCGCTCATGCATGAAAGTTTCTAAGTTGTTTAAGTGTATATGAATAGTTCATAACTTTTCCTATCGTCTCCTTGGAGGTAGACTCTCAGGCTGTTCGTCGAAAGGGATTTTTATGAATAGCTAGTGAAAGTGTTTTATTTTGTTGGATTTTAGAGATTATTCAGTTTATATAATAGAGAATCTTCTTGCTTGATGCAACAGTAATGTTTTATACAATAATCAGCATGTGTATATTATATACTTACTCCATCGATTTCATGGCTTTAGGGTCTAAATTATCAGGTGTATAACTATAAAAATCAAAACTATAAGTTCTTAGATAAACTCAATTGTATTGTTTTAGCATGTTAAAACAAGCTTTTATAGTTATAACAGATTTTAAATCAGGCGAAGACCGAAATATTCAAAATGTAGCTTACTTATTTCAATTATATTCTTCGCTCTCATTTCTATATGTAGTCATTATTATAGTAGTGATTAAAATCTATGGATAATTTACATACATTTTTTAGTACCTTAATACATTAGTTATTATATATAAGCTCTGGTCTTTGTAAACATGTATTATTTGCAGATATTTATTCCATTTTTAATGGGACCAAATGGAAGTTGATATTATATATATATTTTATACTTTCTTTGATATTATGGTTTTGCAGTAAATTCAGTATATATAAATTTTATGGCTGTGATGAATAAATATTTGACGATGAAAGTAAATTAGGTTGTCAGCTATAATACAGAGTGTAAATAATAATAGAAAACATTGAACGTAATTCAACACAGTGTACCAAGATAAAAGACGTTGAAAGATTCACAGTTTGCACTTCCATTGCCTTTTTCACGTACCCCAAACTCAATATAAATAGTTTAACGTACCACAAAGTAGTTTAGCATAGGAGTCTGTCAAATAACAAAACAAGCAAATAGTTAACTTAATAGACAGGCACCCTAAAAGCATTATTAATATCCCATATTGGACCCACAAATAAAACTTTCAAACTATAATTTAAAAAAATTAAAGCAACGCACTTGAACGAAGCACTGAGTTCATAACTATTCCTCTATTCGTGCACTAACAAAACTTGGTCGCCAAAAGTCATTATCAATTCCATAGGCAATAAAACAAATAATTAAGCCAACGCACAAACTAAATTCAGTGTGCACAATTATTGAGACCCACTATTTACACATCAAAACTTAGTCGAACCCAGGAAGAGCAATCTGAAAGAGACGGCCTTTGCTCCAAAAGACGAACTCAATCAGATAGGTCTGACATAAACATACACGAATAAGTCCATTCAAATCCAGGGAAACAGAGCCAAACAACACAAAACAGTTTAACATAAATTAAATTATGTGAATTATCATATATATTATGTGAATTATATTATCATGTGAATTATTATTAAATTATTATGTGTAGGAACAAAAGTGAAAATAACTACACCATTTTTTGCTTGTTCTCGACAAATCACACTTGAGATCCACAAATTCACACAATAATTATTGAAAAACATCATAGTGATTTACACTTATTCACACATATACATAATTTAAAAACTACAAAAAGTCAAAAGCACTGGTCAAGTCATGTAAATTAATTAAATCTGTTTATTAAAACACTCTACAACACTGTTGTACTTCTCAATACAAAAAACTTTAGCGAAAACTTGTGCACTAGCTTCGGCATGCCATTCCAGGGGAGACGTCAAAATCCTCTTAAGACGTAACACACAAATTTCGAAGCAGCATTGACGCAGTGACCTGAAAACAAAAAGACATAATTCTTATAACGAAGCTCCGGTGCTTTAAATCAATAATTTAAATAAAAAAAAAAATAACTTATCTGACTCCAAACAGCAATGATCGACCAAGGGATAGCACAAGTTTCCCATCACAACAGTGTACAAGTCCCAAAAGAAATCACTCCTCGGAGTAGCTGACCATCCATAGTTGCTCCTGAGAACGAGTTTCGATCCCGCCGCGACAATTTTAAAATACTTTAGCAGCGACAAAGTTAACCACGCGAGAGGTTAAACTATGACGGTATAGCAGAAGTAACGTCGATAACCGCAGGACTACAGAGCGACTTACCGACGCCACAGATTGAGCACGCGCGCACACTTTTAGAATTAGGGCGCTAGTGACAAACACTAGTACCACTGCCGCGGCCATCTTCAGTAAGCATATGCACATTAATTTTTAAATTTATAACTTATTCAGTTGATGTTAACTATTCTTTGTAAGTTAGGTATTACATACCTTTTAAAAGTAGTGAAATCCCCCCCCCCCCAAAAAACCTATTCAAGGTAAAAGGCTGGCAAGTATAAGGTCGTTTCTTCATGTAAAACTTGAAGATTAATTTTGCAATTCTTGATATCTCAATGTCACAAAAATTCTAAGTGTTTTCTCTATCTATACAGTTATTTCATTATATTAAGGGGTTATGACAGTGTTAAAACCTGAAAAAAACACAAAAATTGTTATTGTTGTAAAAAATTAATAGATATATAGGTGCTCTAAAAACTATATTGTTGCTTTCAAGTACAAGTATTATACATCACTTTTATGCATAAATAATATGCATAAAGTGAGTGTAACATTTAAAAACAACTAAAGGTATTTGCTTACCAAAAATCATAATTTTCATCACTTTTATTTACTTGCCGCATGTTTCTGATGGAACCGTACCATCAATCCTGATAAATCAAAGTGCCAAATCTTCATTATGAGTCTGGTCTCAGACTAAGTGGAAAAGATTCTTGAAAAACCCAAAATTAATCTAATTAATAAAACATATATTGCCAATATTAGTAATTACAGTGAATCTTACATATGTAAACGTACGTAACATTCACTTTGAACTTACCTTTGCCAATTCTGCTCCACTCAGTTTGTGACCATTCACATAAAAAAGGTTTCTCACTTTGGTTCATCATGACTGATAGTACGGTTCCTTCAGAAAGCTGCGGTAAGTACACAAAAAGCATGAAAAAACTAAATTTGAGTAAAAAGCATTTGAAGTTTATAATGTAAATCATTCAAATGAACTCAGCTATTCTTGCAGAAAATATCCGGCATACCTTGATTTGCTTTTGGTACTCAAATATACATACAATAAAGTATGTTTGATGATACGCGCTTGTCATGCTGTGTGATAATAGCATTTAGAAGCTGAAAATGAAATAAAAATTATCGTTAGCTATTCATAATCAAGTTATGTTTATGAATTACAGTTACATACAATACTTACCATTATTAAATACACTTCCAGTTCTTAAAAAGTATGCAGAATAATACTTCAGGCAGTCAATATAAGCTCCCATTTTGCTGGCTTGTACCCGTATACCTAAAAGAATAAAATAAACCAACAAAGAAAAAACTCATTATGAACACTGTTATTACTAATTAGTTTCCAATACTTATCTAAATAATTTTTCTACTCTGCAGAAGCTCTTGCACTTTTGTAACACCACTAAGGTTATAAGCATTGCTACAGCAGCTAGCAGACTAACTGCACTGATCTAGTGTCTTGGATGAAAAACAGCTGTTTGGCTGCTTTCTGCTGCTTTACAGAAAATTCTACTATACCGATTAAACAGAAATCTTCATTCTCGACCAAACGCTGTGAGGCACAACCTATTCGAGTGGCAAATTCAAATCTGTTGAATAGCTTTACTTTAACACATTGAGTTTAGTAACATAAAATCACACATAGAAAAATTAATTTTACAGATTTTATTTATTTTACGGAAATAAATTCATAACTCTTGAGAAAAAACGGTTTGTAAAACGGTTTTTAAGTCTTATTTTCAATAAGATTTCTCATGAAATTACTCTGTAAAAAGTAGATTAGAGCAATCCTTTCCACAAGTTTGGCATAATTAAAATATTTAAAAATCACGATTTTTCAAAAATTTATTTGAAACAGATTTGTTAGTTTTATGTTGATATCTTCGAGGAAAATTTTTTTAGTCAAAAACGGCTTTCAGGACCATATTCTACAGACTATTAAATATGAAAAAAGTGAATAAAAAAATGGGTATTTTCAAAATTTTAACACTGTCATAACCCCTTAATCAAAGTTAATTTTTAAACTCTCGATATCTCTTATGTGGTGAAAATTCAACGGGCTTATTCTAAAATTCTATTTTCATTATGTAAATTAAAGTCAAATTTTCAAGAATAATGTAAATAATATTCTAGCAGGTTTATTGTGTACGTTTATTACTTTTTCCTTAGTAAAGGTTGATAAGAAATGTGATTATAATGCAATGATTAAAAGCTATTTCTAATTAGCTCAAAAAATAATTATGTTAATATATTTGTTTTCTTTTACCTCGTAAATGAGTGAATCACAGACACTGAAAGAACATGATGCTTATACATGAAGCTAAATAACTTGAAATTTTCATCTATCTGTATCAATATGAATGCGTAAACATCTTTGCTTGAAGGATCTGTTGGACAGACTTCCATTTCATTAGTGTTTCTTCTCTATACCTTCGATTTTACGTAAATTTCAATTTTAATATAGCAAAAGAAAGTTATGATATCAATAAAGAAATTGGCAAGTTTTTGTTATAAGAAGCAATTGAGTTGATATAAATAAATAATTGTTTAAATCGGAGAAGGATTATAAATATATATGTATTCATCATTATAAACACTCGACCAAATTGTGACATGTGAAAATGTAGATAGCCTGTGAAAAGGTACTGTCGGTAGAATTGTCGGAATAACTGCGATTGCCGCCACGTCCTGCGCATTCCAGCTGACGTTTAATGACTGATCACACTTACGCCGTATTTACTGTGGGATGTTAGGTCACCGTACTTCCGGTAAATAGAGCGTTCCGTGACCGGACACAAACATGCGCAAAGCATAGCACTAATTCGATATAATTCAAAGTTCAATAGTATCCGAGTGTACATATAGGAATGATGTTCTTACATGACATTATCAAATGAAAAATGTGCCCATAATATATTACAGGATTGTTTCGCATTATGAAAACTTTTTCGATTATTTATAGAAGCAACGAGCGGATGCACAATCTACTCTATTTAGTAATTCAGTAAATGTGTTGCTATCCTTACTTAATGAAAAATCTATGTCCAAGACGATCATTTGCAATTAAATATAAGATTTAATTCATACAAAAAATCGATCCCACGTCTAAAAAAAACAGTAACAAATTCTAGCATGTAGAACGCAATTTTTTTTATGGAAAAACTTGCCGTCCCGTCCCATAATAGATACCGATGGGTACTTTCTTAAAATTGTGCATGGTTATCCAAAGTAATTTGTTGTTAACAAAACACTGTTAGAAAATCTCGTATTGGATTTTTCATTCCATATGTATTTACTACTATTCTTAACCAATTTTTGAAGAATTCAAACTTCATCTTGTAATCATTGTAAACACAATTTTTTGTTATTTGTATTTGTATATATGTTTCACAAAAGTATGTTATTATTGTCGAATGGTTACAAGATGTTCAATAAAAATAATTATTATTATGTATTACAAAAATGTTGTAAAATAAATTTCTATGATTAAAGTTCGGAAATAAATCAAGCTATAAAATATTAAATTAACATTTATGTTTATATTTTAGTTTTATATCCATACTTAATAAAAAAAATAGAACTACAATTTTTATTTGAGGCTATCGTTCTCACAGTTTAACATAATATTATATTATACATAAATATTATATATAAACATATATTATAAGTATATTAAAAATTTTATGAGATTGTTGATTACACTGACATTTAGTAGTTCATCGATTATCTATGATAGGATGGGACGGCAAGTTTTTCCATAAAAAAAATTGCGTTCTACATGCTAGAATTAGTTACTGTTTTTTTTAAATGTGGGATCGATTTTTTGTATGAATTAAATCTCATATTTAATTGCAAATGATCGTCTTGGACATAGATTTTTCATGAAATAAGGATAGCAACACATTTACTGAATTACTAAATGGAGTAGATTGTGCATCCGCTCGTTGCTTCCATAAATAATCGAAAAAGTTTTCATAATGCGAAACAATCCTGTAATATATTATGGGCAAATTTTTCATGTGATAATGTCATGTAAGAACATCATTCCTATATGTACACTCGGATACTATTGAACTTTGAATAATATCGAATTAGTGCTATGCTTTGCGCATGTTTGTGACCAGTCACGGAACGCTCTATTTACCGGAAGTACGGTGACCTAACCTCCCTCAGTAAATACGGCGTAAGAGTGATCAGTCATTAAACGTCAGCTGGAATGTGCTGGACGTGGCAGCAATCGCAGTTATTCCGACAATTCTACCGATAATACCTTTTCACAGGCTATCCACCTTTTCACATGTCACAATTTGGTCGAGTGTTTATAATGGTGAATACATATATATTTATAATCCTTCTCCGATTTAAACAATTATTTATTTATATCAACTCAATTGCTTCTTATAACAAAAACTTGCCAATTTCTTTATTGATATCATAACTTTCTTTTGCTATATTAATATTGAAATTTATGTAAAATCGAAGGTATAGAGAAGAAAAACTAATAAAATGGTAGACTGTCCAACAGATCCTTCAAGCAAAGATGTTTACGTATTCATATTGATATAGATAGATGAAAATTTCAAGTTATTCAGCTTCATGTATAAGCATCATGTTCTTTTAGTGTCTGTGATTCACTCATTTACGAGGTAAAAGAAGACACATATATTAACATAATTATTTGTTGAACTAATTAGAAATACCTTTTAACCATTGCATTATAATCACATGTCTTATCAACCTTTACTAAGGAAAAAGTAATAAACGTACACAATAAACCTGCTAGAATATTATTTATATGTATCTCTTTAACTTTATGGAAGAAACTTCTAATTTTAGATAAATTTTGGTACTTTCAGCTATGAAACACATTAATCATTTGAATATTATAAAAGCCTCTTGATAATGATAATTTACATTGAATTGAGAGTTTTTGCATAATAGTAGAGATTTGAGGTTGTTATATATTATTATTATGATACTATAGTTGTATAGAAAGGTGTATAAATATGCGCAGTCGTGTAAGTATTTAGTATACGTGCGAGTATTATACACTTATATATATATTTATATGTGTATTTATATACATATTCATATTAATTGTACATATTTGAATGACTTTTGTATGTTTACATATTCATTTCTCTGTCTTATATTGTTATTAAATGCATTTTTATTTCCTTATTAGATATAATTGATGTAAATAACTGTAAATAAAATTGATGGAAATAAATCAAAAGTTTGTTTGGATGATAGAAAAATATAATAAAAATTTTTCAATTATTATATTTTAGAAATCATTTTAGAATATTAATAATTAAATATTAATCATTCTATAAAACATTTATGAATTTATTTACAAAAGTATGCATAATTAAATCAAATATAATATTTGACATGAAGTGGAATATTATTCATAAGAATGTTTTCTTTAAGTTAATCTTGTAAGAGAATTGTTTCATATAGCTATCAATATAATAAATATTTCAAACCTGTATTATAATATACAAAGAATATCAATAACAGAATATTCATCTTCATGGTTAATTTATATATTTATATTATTATACACACTACTTTTAATTGGTTGTTAGAATTATTTGAAAAGGAATAGATTATTCTACTTTTTTCATTGAAATTTTATTCGTTTTAAATGATGGAAATATACAGACACCATGTAGAATCTTGCTATCGTACAGACAAATTGATACTTTTTGGCGTCCCTTTGAGATACTTATTACTTCCACAAATGATGTTAGAGAGGGGGCTTAAGTCATGTGGTTTCATTAAATAATGTTCGGATTTTCTAGTATACAATTTCTTTTCAAAAATACAGGAATAAAATTCCTGTAATTTAAATGGAACGTTTAGAAAAATATTGTTTAAAATTTATATTTATACGAAAACTTTTGTAGTTATTAGCCCACCTTTGAACAATATAGAAACTGAACTAGTAAATTACTTTGTAATTATGAGTAAATTGCTAAAAAACGGATAAACATAATATAAAAAATGAATACTTAAGAATTTATTTTCAATTGGATTTCTTAATATCTATTTATGGTATAGAAATAGATAGATTCAGATTATCGAATATTAGGTCTACTTACTTTGAATCAAACTGGATTCATAGTTTGGAAAACAATTTAAGATTATTCAAGTGAATAATTTTAAATTTTGGTTTAATTTTTTTTAATGATAAAATTTCGTAGTATTGAATCATATTGAATTCAAAGATTTTTAGATAGATTCAATATAGTCAAATTGAACCATTTGTAATTCAAATCTAATTATTTTTTGTGAATGATAACATTATAAGTATTTTACTACTTATTTCTAATCCTCATTCAATTTAATAATTTTTAGAGATTCAATACGATTAGATAGAATCATATCCAATTCCATGTTATGGTTTTTAAAATTTTCTTAAATTATGTGAATAAATTTTAATAATAAATTTATGTTTTATAATAAAAATATAGTTCTGAATTTCTATTTAATGTACAATTACAAGGGGGTAGAGGGAGGTAATATCTCCAGAGCACGGATTCTCACCAAACATTTATTGGTAGTTTGTACCACTAAATAAACGTGTTCTGTACAATGGCTCCGTCAAATAGAGCTTCCCTTATGAAAATAATACGCAGAAAATCCTGTTGGAAATTAAACATAGAATGGTGCACAGAAATGTACATATAACTGTGCAAAGTTATCTGCAGACCAATATGCACGAAAATATGTACAGAACCGTACAGAAATTTCTTACAAAAACTATCTATTCTATACGAATTCGTGACGAATCTGTACAAATATCTAAACATATTAGTACATAAGGATGTTATTGGAATAGTATGATACCAGTTCAGGATGATACTACTTCAGGATGATACTGCTTCATGCTGATTCTGGTTCACCTAGATGAAGTTCGTTCTAACTTTCTAATTCACCTTGATTTTTTGATATATATTTTTTCATTTTGTTTTAATTCACTCTGCTCTACCGATATTTTTCTAGTTCTTTTTTTTCTACCTCAATATTGCATGTTTTGTAAATTCTCGGTTGTGAAATTATATTTTGAATCAAGGTGTGCGGTATCGCCAGGATGGCAAGTATAAGGAACGTCAGTACGTACGCCGCCGTCGGGCGCTAACCAGACCCTATTACACTTCTCATTCACCTTTTCGAATATACGAGGTTCGGTTTTCTTCGCTTTGACAGCTTTGTTTCTCACATATGACGACTCAAATGAAAGCTTGTGAGAAATCTATCACAATCTCATCAGGTTCATATTTTGTAAAATTGCTTCTATCAAAAGTTATCGTGAAGTGAAACTTTGAAATCCTCGATTTTCCTCAATTCTCTTCAACGCAAATTGTTCTCCGCGGAGAACAATATATAGATATACATTTACATGATATGATGTGTATATGATGCGCACAGAAGACATTATACTTCAAATACAGCTATGCAGATGATGCTTCACGAAAAAACATTGTTTATAAAATCAATGTGTTTAGATAACAATTTCCCATTAAATATTACAAACAGCAGTATTAAATATTTAACCTAAATATATATTTTGATTAAATAGTGTTCAATATAATAAGGTCGATAAGTTGATTTTGTGTGATTTAACATTGATTATGATTTTACAATTACATAAATAGGATTAGCAGAATTCAATTAGATAAGTATTCAGTTTTTTCAATATATGTATCAGTACAATATAATTAAACTTTTTGTAAAGTGATTCTTTGTTTAAATGTTTTCATTTCTTTTAGATATTTTCTATTTCCATTGATTGAGAGCTTACACAACTATCAAATTGTGTAGGAAAGGAATTCTTGTGACATGCTAGTGAAGTGAACAAATTATATATAAATATTATATTGTATATATACAATTTTATGATCATATTCTTTGTTTAAATGTTATCTTTTATTTTTTCAGACTTTTACAAGTTTCTCATGGAAGTTTGTACGCCGTACATCATTGTTGAATATTGTACTTTGTATATATACTAGACAATAACTGGAATATATATTAAGTTTAGACCAGCAAAAAGAAGGTTCCTGTGACGAAGTGAAATTAGTGAAGTGGAAAAATATTTTGAATCAACAATTATTTATAAGAACTGCCGGAAGAACTCAATTCACAAAAATAATATATGTGTCCATTTAATAATGGATCACTAAATACATGAACTTTAACTACATTTATCCAGTGTAATCAAATTTCATGATTAAAATGTGTTGCTGAAGTAATATTTATTATGGTTACATATTCATAAATTTTTTGTAAGAAATGCCGGAAGAACTCAATTGACAAGAATAACAAACATTATACTTACGAAATGAAATTAGTGAAGTGGAAGAATATTTTGAATCAAGAATTATTTATAAGAAATGCCAGAAGTATACAATTGATAAGAATAATACATGTATCCATTTAATGATGGATCATTAAACATATGAACTTTAAGAACTTTTACCTAGTGTAATCAAATTTCATGTTTAAAAATTATTTCTATCATAACATTTATTATGGTTAAGTATTCATAAATTATTTATAAGAAATGCCAAGAACTCAATTGACAAGAATAATAAAAGTATCCATATAATAATGATGACGAAACATATGAAATTTAACAACTTTTATCCAGTGTAATCAAATTTCATGTTTAAAGTGTTTCTAACGTAACATTTATTATGGTTACGTATTCATAAATTATTTATAAGACATGCCAGAAAAACTCAATTGACAAGAATAACATCAAGGGGCACGGTAGCGCCACAATGGCAAGTATAAGGTACGTCAGTAGTCAGTACGTACGCCGCCGTCGGGCGCAAGCCAGATCCTATATATACTTTAAATTAGCTCTGTTGAAAACTCGACATACAGTTATCTTCGCATTAACAACTTTTTTTGTTGCATATGATCACCCAGATGAAACTTGCGACAAAACTAACAAAATGATATCGGGGTCATATTTTGTGAAATTGCTTCTATCAAAAGTTATTGCGAAGTGAAAGTTCGGCATCACGAATTCTCCTATACGAAAATTCTTCTCCCGGAGAAAATGTTCTCCGCGGAAGTACGTCATCGTGTGACGTCAGCTCTACGTATACTATTGTATGTATACAGTTTATATGTGTACAAATGCAGACGAGCAGATATTTTTATGTGCAGATGCAGACGTTTTGTATTATGCAATACAATAACACATGCTGTCATGTTAAAGAAATATACTTTTATACAGTTTGTGGTGCAAATGACGATTACAATAACAGAGTTTATTAATATATCAGCAAGAAATTCTATTTATAAGTAATTGTAAAAATCAGTGAAAATATAGTAAAATTTAACCTAAATATATATTTTATAAAAACAGTGCTATTTTAATATTTTAGGACATTTCACAAACATGACAACTAGGCTAGAATTAGATAAGTATTTAGTTTTTTATAAATCGTACATAATATAATGAAAGATTTTGTGAACTGATTCTTTGTTAAAATGTTCTTTTATATTTTTCAGGTTTTATTGGAAGACATACAAATATCAGGTTATAAACAATTTTCTTGTGATGTGATGTGATGTGACAAGCTAGTGACGTGAAAAATGTTTTTTCAAGATTTTTAATTATTATAAGTAGGTGTACAAGGTACGTTCTGGCCCCGCTGGGGGGACCTGGCCCCGCTGACGTCGGGGGGACCTGACCCCGCTGATGGGGAGGGGAGCTAGCCGATCGGAATATACGGAGGTACGTTCTAACTCCGCTGATGTAAGAGATGGGGAGGGGGCTAGTGCGGCGGCGGCGGCGGCGGCGGAGAGAGCGAGAGAGATGGGACTAGATGCAGCGCTGTGCATCTAGTCTGTAAGAGTGGGATGTCTAGTTTAGCTCAGGTTTAGCTAGTGTCCGACTAGCGCTATTGTAGCTCTAGCCCAGATGTAGTGGCTGCGAGAGAGAGCAAAAGCGCAGTCGCTCGATAATTTCTGCCGAGGATGGTCAGCTAGCCTGAACTCCTCCATTTATAGATTGATTTTATTTCTGATATAACATAATATAATATACTATAATATAATATACTATAATATAATATAATATACTATAATATAATATACTATAATATACTATACTATAATATAATATAATATACTATACTATAATATAAAATAATATACTATAATATAATATAATATACTATAATATACGATAATATACTATAATATACTATAATATAATATATGATATGATATGGTTAATAAATATAAACTATAATATAATATAATATAATATAAGTTTATTTCCTATAGATTAATATCAATATTATTATAGTTACTCGTATAATTAATCTTAATTGTATTAATCATCGATCGACTGTATCAATCCCAATAGGGCTGGCTTGTTTTTGTCTTTCAAATAACCATTTATGCAATTTACAAACATTTTTCATCGCACAGATTGGATTATAAATATTCTTGATTATGTAAAGTGCATTGTGTTTTGATATTACAATCCAACTCAATCAACGGCGGTCATCTCATATCAGATTCGAGTACTATAATTTTATTGTTAGAAAATATCTTTTTCAACCACTGTTTATTTTCAAGTCCTTTTACATAGATATTTCTGCAGTTATAAAAATTTTGTTGTAAAGTAAATATCAATTTTTTGTATGGTGTATTACAAGAACTACATAGTATACCTATATCTGAATTAAATTTCGTTAATACGTGGATACTTATTTCAAAATACTATTAATGATTATTGAATATAAAATAGTTACCATGATGATTATTTTCTATCCATCTGTTTATATTTTGATACTTGAAAGATAATTTGAGCCAATGGTACGGTGGTTTAAAGGAAAGTATATTTGGTTCTAAATTGATTCCAACGATTGAGTAAGCAAGTTCCTTACAAATGAAAACATTGTCTAAGCTCTGAAAGCCTTGAATATCCACGATGTAATCCATTTCAAATTAAAATTTTTTTCTCTATCCACGTTTAATCAAATGGATGTCTCATACTAACCCGTTGCGGATAAGTGTGCGCTCTTCGCGCATAGGTGTGCTCTCGTCGCCCATAAGTGTGCGCTCGACGCGCATACGTGTGCACCCGTTGCTTTCAGTTCAAAAAGG